>CM067504.1:20313767-20508767 GCA_034509495.1 Acestrorhynchus altus | reverse complement strand
AACTCATTGTGTCTGGAGGAAGAAGAATGCGGAGTTAAACACCATACCTACTGTGCAGCATGGGGGTGGAAACATCATGCTTTGGGGCTGTTTTTCTGCAAAGGGGGCAGGACGACTGATCCGTGTTAAGGGAAGAATAAACGAGGCCATGTATCGTGACTTACAGGAAACCTCTGACCTCTGTCATTGCCAACAAAGGTTATGTTCCAAAGTATTGAGCTGAACTTTTATTAATGACCAAATACTTATTTTCCACCATAATAAATAAATACAAATAAATTCTTTCAAAATCCTACAATTTTGTCTGTCATAGTTGAAGTGTACCTATGATGAAAATGACTGGCCTCTCTCATCTTTATAAGTAGGAGAACGTGCACAATCAGTGGTCGACTAAATACTTTTTTGATTTAATCCATAGTTCATCAGATGTAATCTACCTTCAAAACTTGAGTAGCATTATTTTGTTTACATCCACTCATAGCGCTCATGTTTACATTGCTAAAAAAACAGCTAAGGTCAGAATCTAGAAAAGGGGTGTAGCTTTGCAACAGTCACTGATTTTACTATGTGTACAGAGAACTGTATCAGTGGTAATCCTTACTGAATGCATTCAGACAGTGAGTGCCATGATGCTCATGCCAGCTCCCTTTAACCATTTTCTAGGTGTGCCGAAAGAGATGGACCCCCAGAGAGTCTCTGCAATTCTTTCCTCTTGCTAAGGCCATGTGTACACTAAGCCACTGGATGTTTGCTTGGTTTTGGCAGTGCAGGTCAGGCAGCAGTCATGCTGGCATGTTTGAACTGGACTAGTAAAGTGCGCATATGCAAGAAATCCTTATTCAAAAGTACAGGGTTTAAAAATGCTACAGTTAAGCCAAATCTTAGTATTCACGTATGTGTGTCCAAACATCATATATAAAATCTATGCAATAAGTGCAATAAACTGGTCTTTGCAAACACGCTAGTTATTCTGAGCATCCATCCTTCCCATGCCATTCTTTCCTTTCTCTCCATCTTTCCACCATCTCTCCTGGCTTGTTTCTCATCTCCCATCTTGTTCTGCTAGTATGGTGCCTATCATTTTTTCCCTCTTCCAAACACTGCAATCTATTAGCATGCTAAAAAGCTCATGGCCACCTCTCCTCCCCCTTCCCAGCTCTTTTCTCCATCCCTCACTCCCTCTCCCCTCATTATTGCTTCAGATACAAAAGGGTGACAACCACAGAAAATATTTTATGCATTCAACCAGTTATCGTTACATTTTTATTTATTTATGTATTTATTTATTTGGGGGAGGCATGAAACAAAGGGTTCTCATAGAATTACAGAAGGACAGAGAGAGGAAAATACATAGATGGAAAGATATTTCAGGACCAAAATAAACTGTAGATGTGAATTTGAAAGGAATCTACCTTGGAATATTTAGTGGCAAGAAAGAGAGACAGAAGGAAGGATAAGGAAAGTAATAAGGCAACAGAATAAAGCCAAGGGATTGGGAGAGAGAGAGAGAGAGAGAGAGAGAGAGAGAGAGAGAGGAGAGAGAGAGAGAGAGAGAGAGAGAGAGGCAGTCTGGAGGCATGCAGGGACATCTGTTATCACAGAATCTGCGTCCAGGAGAAAAGAGCCAATGCTATCTGCTTGATAACAGGAGTGCCATTCTACTGCCCTGTTCTCAAAGCAGTAAACAGCAAGAAACCTACTTAACTGTCTAAGACGTACAGTTGTGGTGAGATGTTTACATACACTTATCATGGACATAAATCTCATGGCAATATTGGGCTTTCAATCAATGACAGTCACATATCTCTAGGTTTTGTTATTTTCAAGAGAGTTCAGGCTACTCAAACATGCCTTCATTTCAGATAAATATGAACAGAATTTACATATTTGAGCAAGTATTGATTTCATTAAATCAAATATTAAATTTCAAATATTTAAACAAATATTATCTGTTCCCACTCCAGAAAAAGCAGTTAAAAAATATATATATATATATATATATATATATATATATATATATATATATATATATATATATATATACTTCTAACCACAACAGTAAAAATGTTCTGCTCAATAATGTGTCTTTAAGAAAAACATAAGCCAAGAATTTATGGTTCTAGAAGAAGATCTGATGTTCTATTACAGGAAGCCTCATCCAGAATTATCTCTAATGCAGAGCCCAAAGAAAGAATCCAGGCACAATACACTACATATTGATCAAGACTACAGTATTAAGAACAGCTTGTATCTCAAGAGATCTTCTCTGTGTATTCATGGCATATTCTTTCATCTGCATGTATCTTAGTCATCTGTCCTCTAGGAGGCTGTTTCCAAGGCCAAGCTTCACCAGGTCATCAGCATGATATGCTAATGGACAACGTGAGGCACTTAGCATCAGGCTCTGTACAAAGACAGGATAACAAGAGTATTCTAAAAGGCTCCACTCCGAAAGCACTTGGGTTCCACGGCAGACATCTCTCTTGGGTTGCAAACTTTGAAGATATTAGACCCTTTCACTGTGGGGCTCCTGAGTGGAGCACTGCCTCGAAAAGCTGAGGCCTTAGAACATGCGCACTCTCTGTCCTTCCAGATGGGAGGTAATTCAGTGGGATATGCAGAAAGACTTACAAGGACTGGCAAATTTGACAGGTTTAACTTAGGCGAGGGATGGAAACCATCAAAAAGGCTTCTTAAGAAAGGTCTTCACTTGTTAAATTAAGTTGTGAAAATACATTTGTGATATTTGGATTTTTGCACAAATGTAAAATGTAATGTAAATGTTTCATTTTCTGAAACTTCAGTACAGTAATCTTTTTTTTATTTTGGCAAATTTGATTTGAACAGGACAGATTTCAATAGTTTTATATCCTACATGATTGCTTAATATTAAAATGCAGTGCCAAGGGACTTGTTGCATGACATGACTTGATCCATTGTGGTCTGATGTAAATGTAGATAAGTACTAGTGTCCCCTGCCTCTTACAAAAGTTAAAAACAGACATGATAGAAGAATTACACACTTAGTCAACCATGAGTCATACTTGCAAGATACTTGCAGCATACTTGCACATTTGGTTAAGATTAAAATTGATAAAAAAATTAAAATAGAACTATATATTTTTGTGCAATTTGCAAGAAATTAACTGCAGTACTACTGTATGTTGCCCTACCTTTAATCGAATATTTCACATTAATTGCGCACACTGTAATAGAACAATAGTAATAGAAATATCCCCATCATTGTTTGACAAGGCCTTTCAGATCTGTTTAATTAAGAAGAAAAGAGCTGGCTGTTATCTATAGTGACAGTGCATAAAAATAAAACTGCCACCCAACCTGATGATGGTTATTGCACATCCCTCAAAGCACCAGCTAAAAGAAGTAATAATAACAGGCCATGTACATGGTGTGTTATCAACAAAATTACACTGCTAAAAGGTTAAGGCCATGTATTGTCAGCATTAAGTGGCTTTCCTCCTTTGTCACTTGGTGAAATTTAGAAAACATGATGAACAATAAGCAAAAGCAGGACAGCCTATGACTTTGTCTAACAAGGGATATTGAATAATAGTGACTTGGACTAGCTGCCTGCATGCTGCTATAGAATATGACATCCTAAATAAGTATTGGTTCAGTCAATAAACTGTAACGAATACCAAACCAAATTAAACCCATTAAGCTGGTCTCCATTTTCTTTGGCCACTGATCCCAAACCCATAGGCCGTGGGCTAGTGCCCACTGGACAAACACTGCTATTTTACAGTAACGAGTCCTTTTCCAGTAACTTTTCCATTGCAAAATGACAAGTAAATTACAGGCCTGTCGATCCAGGGTTTATTTTTGAATCTAATGGTAGAAACACACACAGCGAGGCAGAAGGAGTGGTCTGCGAGGATGTAAGAAAAGATTCAGCATTAATGTGGAATCTGCAGTGGGAAATTTAACGCGCTCATGATGAACGAACAGTGCTGTGTAAATCATTAGTACTCATTAGAACTGAATCATCGAGATTGTCCTTGCAGAAGAGCAGCGGAAAATACTGGTCACTGCTCAGAGTGAAATGACACTGAATGTTGCCATAGCGATATGTCTGCTCCTCCAGAACAAAATTGGGGGGTGGAGCAGACTTGTATGCATTATTGCTGTAAATATTAAGACAGAAATTGTCCACATTTAAGACACATTTGTAGTTTCTGGTCCAGAAGTGTACTAAAACTTGACCTTTACCTAGCAGTCATGGTAGCAATCTGTCAGAAAGAAAGTTTACCAAAGAACAAGAATCATTTCAGCTGCAGTATGTGTCTGCCATTCATAACTGAACAAATCAGCTGCTATTTATAGGATGAGAACATGAGCACGTAATAAAAAGGCCCTGCATTTGTGAGAAATGGTCCTGTGATTCAAACATAATTACGCTGCATAACAAACTGTACTGAAAAAGGGCTGAAGTCTTAGCTCTCTTTTTCTCTCCTCAAACTAGCAGAATTAACATTATTCATGCTCTCACTCCATTTCATACAGCTATGTACTGTTTCCGAGAATGTTAATTAAGTGGCTGTAATTATGCTTTTACATAGCAACTGTTGCCAGGTTAGACAAGCTTTACAAAACAATACTGTGTCAAAATAGTCACACACTTATGTTTAGAATGTGTTTGCAGGAATTTATTTCTTCTCATATACACTGTGTGGACAAAAGTATAGGGACACCTGTACATTCCTTATTTCTTCTGAAATCAAGGGTATTAAATAGAGTGTATCCTGCTTTCGCTGGAGCAGTTGTCTCTACTGCAGAAGACCTTCTTCTAGATTTTGGAGCATTATGATGAAGATTTTGATTTTGTTCAGAAACAAGAGCATTTTTGAAGTTAGGATGTTGGATTATCATCCCCGAAATCATCCCCAATTCCACACTCTTTCTTGATCATGCTTAAAATATCTGTCTCCTTTAACTTTTGGAAATCAGGGCATATTTTAAACTAAGAGTGCCCAAACATTTGTATACCACTATATTTATTTTATATCAACAGTGACCTCACCAACCTCAGTGAGTGACCTCATTGTTCAGTAATTAAGCATGGTGGCATTAGCCACATTAGCATAGTGGCAAGTTTTGAGTAACTGAAGCAACACATTCCAGCTCTGTATGTCAGCATTTATGGCAGGAACAGTATGAAATTTCCACAGTATGATAACTGTGTCAGACAATATTAACTTTTTATGCTTTCTCCATTAGTCAACTGTTTCTGAAAAAAGTACAGAATTAGAGGGATTATTTGTTTAGTTGCATTAATTTTCAATAATGGTATTAAGCACACATGGTAAGACAACCATCTTTTTCAATCATCTACAGGGGTTGGACAATGAAACTGAAACACCTGGTTTTAGACAACAATAATTGATTAGTGTGTACCAGGGCCTCCTTTTGCAGCCAATACAGCGTCAATTCATCTTGGGAATGATATTTTTTGGATACAATCCGGGTTAGAACCCCAACATCCCTTTCAGACAGCTTCCTCTTGCGTCCACAGTTAATCCTGCTGGATGTGGTTGGTCCTTCTTGGTGGTGCTGATGTTACCCTGAATACTGTGGCTCTTGATACATCACAAAGACTTGCTGTCTTGGTCACAGATTCGCCAGCAAGACATGCACCAACAATTTGTCCTCTTTTGAACTCTGGTATGTCACCCATAATGTTGTGTGCATTGCAATATTTTGAGCTAAACTGTGCTCTTACCTGCTAATTGATGCTTCACACTCTGCTCTTACTGGTGCAATGAGCAATTAATGAAGATTGGCCACCAGGCTGCTCCAATTTAACCATGAATCCTCCCACACTAAAATCACAGTTGTTTCAGTTTCATTGTCCAACCCCTGTAGCTGTGTATTCGGGATTCAATGGTATGAACATTTTATGGCATGAAAACCATAAAAGGAAATATTATGGTAGTAAGTTTCACAAATCGTCCCTCTTCTTTTTCTTCTTCTTCTTCTTCTTATTTGTTATCTACAATGAACCTTACCACTAATTCTCATTATGGATTAACCTACCAATTATCTATATAATTTCTCCTTAAAGTATTGAAGAACTGGTGGAATTTCTGCCAAAAGTAATTCGTTGGACTGGGTGTTCGGATGCATTTTATACAGGAATTAAGCAAATGCACAAAGTATGACAACCATAAATTGTCATACAGTGGTATATGTAAATTGGTATACTGTTGTAGAGCTGTAACAAATAACCATTTTCATAGTTGAATAATCTATTGATTATTGAAGTGAATTACCAAAGAAACATTTATTTAGCTATCAGCTTTTAAATTTAGCTTGAGGTTGTTTTAGGCATTTGCAATGAAAATGCAATGAAATGGATCAAAGATAAAGAACATATTTAAAATTTTAGTTTTAACTCCTTTTTAAACAGCTTTTTACACACACACCATTTCCATATGAGAATCCCAAACCTCACAAAAACAGAACAGTCTGGTGTGTCGCATTATAGTTCTTGTGGCACAATTTTTACAAAAACTGATTTATTCACATACTCTGTTCACATGTCAAGACAGCTGTACAGCCTTTGTTTTCACTGCAGATCTGCAGCTTTAACAGCAGTTAGCACAAGAAACATGAGTGATGAACTCACCAACTACTCAATAATTATATTGGTTGTCTTGTTTCTTCAGCTCATAATTTGCACCAGACAACTCTGATGAGGATTATCCCTTCAGAAACCAAACCATTTCCACATGAACAACATGCCCACATTTTTTCGTATTAAATAGCAAACAGATTACCTGCATTGCAAGTGCAATATAAAAAATATACAATGTGTATATATTATTATATTATATTATAATTATATAATATATTTTTGGATTATGATATACTGCCCAGCCATATGAGTTCTTGCTACAGTTTCGCATTGCCTCTGACCTGTAAAGCCTGTTCTATCTGATAACAGTGTACAGAAAATAACATATTTGTGGGCAGAGCATGGACAGGTCAATTGTGTTTTAGATGTGAGCCACATAAATCATTTCAGTGCAGGAGACTGGAATCTAAAAAAACACTCTAAATCCCATAATCATTGGCCTTTGACCCATGTAGGACATAAAGGTGATTGAGAGGCTGTTTGAGGCTGGCTGAAATTCCACATACGTGTGAAGGATAATGGGAGGAAGTGCCAAAATAAAATGATAGAAGGTGTTTTAGCAGCTGTGATAGCAGCTGTCAGCGTGATGAATCTGCATCTGGAAATCACCAACAGTGGGCTTACCTCTCCCCTGATGCTGGAATAATTAGTCAAATTAAAGTTGGCATTAGAAAGAGAGGGAGAGAGAGGTACAGAGGTAAAGAGGGCAGTCCATTCTTTTTCTCCACTAGCAGGGACCTACCTCAGTGAACTGGCCATTGCTCACTGCTAACCACACACACTGGCAAATGACGGAATTACGATTGCTTTATAATACTAATTTGCTGTGCCTGAAAACTTAAATGATAGTATATAATTTCATAAAACAACAGCAAAAGCCTTAAGACTGCTCAAAATAGACCTACACACTCTGAAGTATGGGTCTAAAACCATCATAACGACTGTCCATATGGGTGCATGGGTATATGCATGTGTACGCGTGTGCACATGTGTATGTGTGTGCTTGTACATGTATATGTATATGTATGCTTGTCTCCACCTCTGGCTACCAAACTTCATACATTCCAGAGATCAGTGTGATATTATTTGAGTGCATCCCTTCCTGAAACAGGACTATGTGTGGCTCAAATATAACATTTATTACTTCACCCACTCAGACAGACAGACAGACAGACAGACAGACAGACACACACACGAACACACGAACACACACACACACACACACACACACACACACACACACACACACACACACACAATCATACAGGAATGCAAGGAACAAAAAATTCAGAGAAAGAGAATGGGTCAGAAAGAGAGAAAAAACCTTGAGAAAGACCTTGAGAGACACTGAGAGTGAGAAATACCCCAAGAGACAGTGAGAGAGACAGAGAGTGAGAAAGACCTTGAGAGAGAGAAAATGAGAGAGAGGGCAACAGACAAAGGGAGAGGGAGAACAGAGAGAGTGAGAATAAAAAACAGAGAAGAGAAAGAGTGAGGAAGAGAGGCAGGGAGAAAGGGTGTGTGGCAAAGAAGACAGATATAAGAAGAGTGTATGAGAGACAGAAAGAGAGTGAAAGAGAAAGGTAGAGTGAAAGAGTGAGAGACACTTTTACAAGGCTCCAGACTAACGCTGTCCCATCATTCTGGGCACAGTAAAAATAGCACACGGGATGAGACAAAAAGTTAACTGTGTGGCTTATCTCACAGTCCACCTTAAAAGCACCGTAGTTTCACATGTGGGCATTAAGTCAGGCACACAATGTGCGATTTTGGAAATCTTGATGGTTTCAGACATTCAGACTTGATGGTACAGCACTCACACTGTACAAAAGTAGACGGACTTAACTGACATGCAACTTGAATGCTCACAACATGTGAAACACAGCCCTTAACCTTGAGAGAGAGAGAGAGAGAAAGAGGGAGAGAAAGAGAGAGAGAGAGAGAGAGATGCGTTTTGACACTGAATGTGTAAAGCAAGTGTTGATGGCACTACCAAACCACCAAAACTAAACGAAACATCCAGGCTAATGAAGGACACCAGCTGTGTCTTGCCAGTGATTTTCACACGCTCGTCTGTTATGCTACACTAGTATGAAAGAATTGTAAAAGCACGAATGATGATGTAAATGTTCTACTAGACTAGCATCCAGGTCTTCAGTCCTTACAGTGTTTTACCTTACCTAAGACACACACACACACATATGTCTGTCGAAATTTTTGCTTGGCCAGCAGCAGACAAGACCTCTGATGCTGAGAAAGACAAAGATAAAGAGAGAGCTACAACGAGAGAGAAAGAGACAGGGAGAGAGAGATAGAGGGAGAGATGCGCTTGCTCCTCTAATGCTCAAAATTAAAAATGACTGGAGGAAACACCTGAATCCCAGTGAGTAACACTCATCACATATACTCCACCTACACCCTATTAAACCACACCCACCCCTATAAAATGATACCTTCACCACACCAACTGAATATTATCTTCTCTTATTTATTTTACTGTATTCAATTAGCAATTCTAATTATGTGGGTAAGTAATTAATAAGTAATTTGTTAATTTACTCAGAAGTAATGCTGTTAGTAGTAGTAGTTGAAAATTGCTATTTCTGTTTCAATTTTATCCCTCACATATTTTCACAAAACAGTATCAGTTTTAATGTTTGTGTGCTTTGACAAGACAACCTGAACTAAACTGAATTGAGAGACAGAGACAAACAGAACCATAGGAAGAGAGAAAGGTAAAGAGAGAGATAAAGAGAGAGATAAACTGAGAGAAAAAAGGAATGAGTGAGACAGACATAGACAGAAAGAGAGTGAGGCGGCTAACTAGTTAAACTGTATGAAGTGTCAATCTCTGTGTGTAAAGTCTCTGTGCTCTGTCTGTCAGAACCACGCCTCCTTAGGCATCCCTCAGAGCAGAACAATGACTGCCTCTGAAGGCAACAACTTGAGAAACATCTCACAAAAGTACACACACACACACACACACACACACACACACACACACACACACACACACACACACACACACACAGAGAGAGAGAGAGAGAGAGAGAGAGAGAGAGAGAGAGAGAGAAAGAGAAAGAGAGGGAGAGAGAGAGAGACACACAGCTATCCAAAAATCAAATCATAATGGAGTTAGAAAAGGCAGAAGGTGAGGCTTTAGTTTTGAAGAGGTGGATAACATATAGCAGACTTTCATTTTAACACCAAATGATGCATCAGGTTTCAGGCCAGTACAGACATACAGTGCCTCCTAAAAGTATTCATCCCTTTTTGTGTTTTGCTACCTCACAACCTGGAATTAAAATGTATTATTTGAGGGTTTGCATAATTTCATTTACAGAACATGCCTACAACTTTCAACATTTTTTTTTTTTTTTTATTGTGAAGCAAACAAAAATAAGAGTCCCCTTAAAAAAAGAAGTTACAGCCACAATTTGCTTTGGATAAGTCTCTATGAGCTTGCCACATCTTGCCACTGGGATTTTTGTCCACTCCTCAAGGCAAAACTGCTCCAGCTCCTTCAAGTTTTCACTGGTAAACAGCAATCTTCAAGTCTGACCACAGATTCTCAAATGAATTATGGTCTGGGCTTTGATTAGGCCATTCCAATACATTTACACGTTTCTCCTTAAACCAGTAGCTTTGGGTCATTGTACTGTTGAAAGGTGAACTCTGTCCCAGACCCAAATCACTGACAGACTGATACACGTTTTGCGCAAGAATATCCCTGTATTTCCTCAATGGCTGAAAAGTTCCATTTTTGTTTTAATCTGAGCAGAACACCTCCTTCATACATTTGGGGAGTCTCCAAAATGCCTTTTGGCAAACTCAAAACAAGCCTTCCTATTTTTGTCTGTAAGTAAAGGCTTTTTTCTGGCCACTCTTATAAAGCCCAGCTCTATGGGTGTACGGCTTATTGTGGTCATTGTGGTCAAACAGATACTCCATGCTTGGGAACTCTGCAGCATCTACAGGGTTACCTTTGGTCTCTGTTCTGCCTCTTTGATAATTTAATACCCTCCTTGCCAGGTCTGAGAGTTTGGGTGGGCTGTTCTGTCTTGGCAGGTTTGTTGTGATACCATTTTCTTTCCATTTGATGATAATTTGATGGTACGCTGGGGGATCCTTAGATATTTGGATATTGTTTTATAACCCAACCCTGACCTGTACTTCTCAACAACTTTGTGTATATACTGACAGATCATGTGACACTTAGATTGCACACAGTTGGACTTTATTTCATTAAGCATGTGACTTCTGAAGGTAATTGGTTGGCCCAGAATATAATTTCACTGCATCACATACAATTCAGATAAAAAGAAATATTCAGGTTGTAATGTAACATAATAGGTAAGAAGACAAAGGAGGTCAATACATTTGTAAAGCCCTGTACAATTGATACACCTAAGACATGGGAGAGCAGTATGTAAACTGATTATGAAATCAGGGGACAGCTTGATATTGTCCACTTCTGCATAAGTTGTGAAGTGTTACTGTGTAAGTGAGGCTGACAGTGGACAGTGCTGTGGGTGGTAATGATCATAATCGACTGTGTCTGGCTAGGACTGTTTGTGCAAACATACAAGCGACTCTGGCAGGCATCACATCCACCTCCAATGCAGGGGGCTCCACATGCATATCCAGAAGCTCAATGCAGCATTCTTTAGCTTCCATGAGATATAAAAGAAGACTTACCAGAGTGCCATCCCAACACCGGACATGGTCATCTTGTGAGGTTGCTAACTGGAAGCTAGAGGACTAGCAATGGAGGTCAGGTTTGTAGCGCAGACCCCATAAAGCCATAGACCCCAGCTGTTAACAATGTACTGCACAGGCTGGTGATAATATCATACTGCTGTGGGGTATAATCTCATGGCATGGGTTGGGTCAACTGGTCCACCTAAACTGGTGCCGCACAGTGGGCTTCACAATGATGGGATACTCTAGCATGATAATGCACTGTGCCACTGGGCCCAATGTTATATTCCCAAGACACATGTGGCACTTTGGATTCAGGAATGTTAAAAGCCTGCCCAACTTCAGAAATGGCACGTTCCATCCATCTCTTCACTATTATACCTTGGCTGAACTCAGTAATTCACATCACCTTGCCATGAGCACACTAGCCAGTGTCCAGCCTCACAAGATAACACCTAACATCTTATACAGGTAACACTTCATAATTTACATGCTGCTGTCCCATAATTTTTGGCATGCCAGTGTATACAGACTATACAACACAACACAGCACACAATACTATCCCCAGTGGAACACAAAGGGGGCACATAGAAACCATACTGTCAGACCCTTATGTCTGCCTCCCTCCAAAGCCTTCTTAAATGTAACATAAGTTAAGTTAGTGCTATTGTTATGTTCGGTTTTGGAGTGACAGTGGCATAATGTGACAACAAGGACAGGTAAGTTAAAGATGAAGGCTCACCGGAGTGTTCCTCGCTCCGCAGCGTCCAGCTGACTGCACCCACTGGAACATGAGGACTCTCTACATGCTTGGGCTTCCTCACTGAACCTGTACAACACACACATAGAGAAGGAGGAGGGGGAGAGATGAAAGGAAGCATTAAAGAGGGAAAGTGAGAGAGAGAGAGAGAGAGAGAGAGAGAGAGAGAGAGAGAGAGAGAGATAGAAGAGTCGTTGCTGAGTTAAGTCTTTCCAGATGACAAATTAAGGTGATCTCTCGATCTCTTGCTCTCTCTCTGTGTGAGTGTATATGTATATATATATATATGTGTGTGTGTGTGTGTGTGTGTGTGTGTGTGTGTGTGTGTGTGTGTGTGTGTGTGTGTGTTTGCTGCCTCTTTATCTCCTTGTGTTTGAAACAGTTTCCAGGTGTTTGAGCATGCGGTGATCATGTATTTAATTGATTTAAGCACTTTAAACAGTTCCTCATGCTGACACTGTCCTCCCTCATTCCTCCACACACACACGCGCACACAGACACAGACAGACACACACACACACACACACACACACACACACACACACACACACACACACACACACACACACACAAACACCTGATCAACCCCATGGGTATAAGTATGTATGTGTATGCCATTTAGTTTTGTAACTGGTCCCATCAAGTTTCAAAGACAGCATGTCTTTGAGGTGTGTACTCACTCAAACACACACACACACACACACACACACACACACACACACACACACACACACACACACACACACACACCTGTAAAAACATGCCAGGACAATGAATCAAGAGCAAGGAATGTCTCAACATCAGAACATCATCTCCAGAACAAACAGAGGGAAAGACCACTGGCTGGCCACAGCAGGTTGGTTAGACTGTCACTACTCATTATCAAAATGTTTATTAATAATCTATAGACAATTCATCTTCTTATGAAACACAATAAAATGGACCAAGATTAAGTAGTTGCTCCTGACCCTGTTTTTGGGAGACTAAATGCAACCCTGGATTTCTAATTTTATAACTTTACCATTTTAAATAAAATTATTACCTAAAAATGAAATAATTTTTCATGATCTTCTAATTTACTCAGATTAACTAATTTTACAGTTTTAGCAAATCTCCTTGATCTCCTTGGCAAGGTGTACTATGATCTAGCTGAATAAATTGTAAATAGTTTATTGACCTTAAACTTCACCAAAACCTTTACCCTTGTCCTAAACCTAATCCTGATCCTACACCTAATCTTAATACTGCTGGGAATTAACAGTAGTACATTTGTAAATAATCTACATGAGGCAACAGCCTCCTATCAAGGGGTCCTAATATCTCAATTCAGGCAGATTTTAATAGATCAGGTATCAGGTATCTAAGCCCAATCCAGTTTTTTTATCTTTTTTTTAACCACTGTGTTCTGAAAGAGCGAACTGTAGGCTCCACTAATAGACAACATTCACAGCCCACAGCAGTGAGGACAGTTCTCAGAAAATATTAAAGCAGTTTAGAGTCTGCAGTATGGAACTATTTTACAGAGGAACATGAAAATGTAATCTAATATCTGTGGTTCAAGTTCCTCCGGACATTTGTGCTCCTCCAGTGTTTCAGACATTTTGCTCTTGCTGAAAAAAACATGTGGGGAAATGCACAGCCCTTATGTTTTTACTTTTTTGTAGACACTCATTCATGTTTTGGATTATACTTTATTTTTAATAAAGCTATTTTAAATAGAAGTGATTTAAAAGCTGCATTGCCCATTTACTCATACTCTCCTTAAAGTGTGTTCTCTTCTGTTTAAACTGATGAATGATCTATAACAAATATGCAAAAAGTAGAGGAAATTGGTAAGAGGCAAATTGTTGCTGTCCCACAAAAATCTTTTTTTGGCATAAAGACATGGCTGTTTTTCACTCTTTGGCATAATCTGAATCTGGTGACTGTTCTGCATGCTGTATCAACATTTAATGATGTATGGACCAACAGAAATGCTTCAAACTATCTTGGACATTTTTCCCTTATCCAGTAAAGTTGCCATTTTGTGGATATAGTTTTTTGTGTGACAGCAACAAAATACTCTTAAACAGCACTGTATCTGTGTAAGAGCAGGTGCTTCACATTGATTCTAAAGCACTGGCCTGCACTGCCACCTGTGGAGGTGGAGCTGTAAGGACAATGCTCACATCACTGCAATCTGTCAGGCAGGAGAGCCAGAGCTACACAACTAACAAATAGTAATAATAGTAACACATTTTTATTTATTTAGTGACTTCTCTGAAAGCTCAAGTTGCTTAATAAGAATTTGGTAAAGACCAGAAGAAGGTTGTATGTATTAAACAAAAACAATAAATACAAACACATAAAATAATTTGATAATAAAGTGAGATAATAAAACAATTAAATAAACAAGAACAAACAAATAAAGATAAAATGTGTGGAGTAGCAAACAATGAAAGTGAGGACACGGTCATCTCACATTAAAGAATTATTTCTAAGTTAAAAAGTCTTGACAAATGTAGTTTTAGAAGGTAAATTTAGAAGGTAAATTTAGAATGTGCTAACGTCTCTAAAGCAATTTAGAATATTTTAGATAATGTATAATTTATGAAACAAACACCCACACACACACACACACACACACACACACACACAGACACACACACACACACACACACAAAACAAACACGCACGCACATATACTCAGCAGGCCAAATGTTGTTACCTACCTGCCTTCAACCACGTCATATTTAAAATCATTATTAGGTGGCCTGATGGATTGTGTCTCTTTGTCAAACTGTTCTAAAATTCTGCACAGGATATATATGTGTGTGTGTGTGTGTGTGTGTGTGTGTGTGTGTGTGTGTGTGTGTGTGTGTGTGTGTGTGTGTGTTTTTGTTTGTTTGTTTTTTGCAATTTTTCCAAACAAAATACTGACAAAATAGACAACACATTTGTGGTCCTGTGGGTGGGTGCCTTGAAGGTGGTACTCGGTTTCATCATGAGTGGTAAAAGGTTTTGAAAACATGTCTTGACTTACTGACAATAAGTGATAAATCATGTCAATTTAATTTTATGCAAAACTATGCTATAATCCATAGTAACTCTTTCACACCTTAAGTCCTTTCTTTCAAATGACTGGTCTTTTTTTCTCTCCGTATTATTGCACACCTCTATCACAATGGCCCCCTCTCCTGGCATGTTTGGGCACTTACAGACATAGGAAATTATGTGGGAGTTTTAAAATGAAAAAAATATATACTAGTTACTTTTTGTTGACTTATTAAAGGCTAGATTTCATAGATATAGCGAGGTGTAATCCATGCAAGTGTCATCCAGGGATCAGTCCTTGGCCCTCTCCTATTCATTATCTGGGAATATGCTATAAATGTTAGCTAGATAGGCCAGATGCTGCCCATCTTGTCCTTGAAATGCCAACTGGACCATAATTCAGCTCTATTCCAGCTGATAATACCCTTGAGCCATGTAATCAAGTTATAAAACACAGATTGCTATGCTATTGCTATGTCTATCAAACGATGCAGGCTGGCAAAGACCTTGAGCCATCAGTTAGAACACCCTGCAAGAACACATGACCACATGGCCAAGGACAGTACATAACAGCACTAAGAATTACACACCTCTTAATGGGCCACCACTCCGAGCACTTATAGCACTATGAGAGCCGTAATAATGTTATAATGGGTCATGCATATATGAAATCACTGTAAGTAAGGCATGGTGCTTTTGTCTCCACTGGCCCATGCAATGGATCAATATCCCAAGTAAAATTAACTGCATGACCAACCAGGAGACTAATCGGAAGGTCTGTAGGACTGGGCAGTGTGATGGTATTGCTTTGTACAGTATTTATTATCACCTCACATTATGTCAAAAACAATACATGTTTTCTGAGTATATCATGTACATTTCCAGCACTTCTAAAGCTCAACTTTTTTATTACTCAGAAAACATAGTTAGTCCTTTTCTATATTTAGTTTGTACATACAGTTTTGACTTGGGAAACTTTAAATCAATTTCAAAAAATGTATTGTATCATATTATGTACAATGTATAGCATGTGTCATATGTATCGTGAACATTGAATCATGAAATGTATCATGAAATTCACGCCTACATTTTTGCAGAATGTTAAGAAAGACAATTTCAGTTATAAACTCTGCTGTTATACATCTGTGAATTTGATAACTTTGTTAAAAATGAACATACAATGTAATCCAAGGAAATTCTAGAGGAAAGTTGCTCTAGAAATAAATTATAAAAATGATAAAAAATATATAAATGAATAAATGAAGCTCCTACTGTGTCACGGAACAATAATATGAAGGGAAAGAAATGAGAAACAACTGATCACCTTTCAGTCAGAATGTCTTAAAATATCTTGTATGAAATAATATACTATACTTCAGTCTGGCAAACACTGGATGCCATGAACTGTGTATTTAACCAACTAGCATAAGTCTATGAGGCGTATATTAATTCAGCTACAGCTATAAATTATATTGTTAATTTCTTATATAACAACATTTGTATCACTAACTGTTCTTCACCCAAATTCACCCAAGCTCAGATTAAGGATGCACTTATGATACTGTACAGTATCTTTTAGTATTGATGAACCTTGATAAACTAGAAACTGAAACCATATCTACATTGGTTAGCATCACTGCGTCGGTAGTCCAGCGGATGTCCATTCTTAATTATTAGCCTGAAAATATTGGTCAAAGTAATAATACTCATAATGTTTATTTTAGGCAATATAATTTTACCAATATAATCATGCATCCCAAGATCAGAACAAACATTTTAACTCCTTACATTAGCAATAAATATGAATATTAAAAGGCTATTAAGAGGCTGTCAGCTATGAAAATAAAAAATAAATAAAAATAAATGTTCATGTAAATGACCTATAGATGGCACTATACTTACACTTATTCCTATAATATAATACTTCAGATGAGTATTTATGCCTCACATGTCCCTATATTACCATCCACACAGTGCAAAAACATTTCCATTCATAATTCCAAAGCACTCCTGGAGAATGAATGAGAGAGAAAGTGTGGTCATGATTTGTAGTGTTTCGGACCTACCTGGGGACTTGGTGCTAGGTCTGAGCGGCAGCATATAGGGCTGTCGGGGAGGCAGCATTGGAGAGGAGGGGAGAGAGATTGACACTCCTCTAGACAAACTCAGTCTCAGCACCTCATCTGTGGGGTATGGCTGCATTGGGAGAGGGCCACTGCCCATGTGACTTGAAACTGTGAGACCTCCCTCTAGAGATTTATGATGATGGTAACTGGGGCTGAGGGTCTCACAACCTTGGGAGAAAAAGAGTAACATTTTTCAACTTTCTTAATCATTTGAGAATCATACTGGATAAACGTTGGTATTACCACTGTGTTGTAGCAGAGCAGCCTCTTGTACTTCCAGACTTCATTAACAGACATCATTTATTCATTTATAGGCTGTAGCAGTGAGTAGCATTCTCAGAAGATAACATAGCAGTTAATAGCCTGTAGAGTGGAACTGTATTGTAGTGGAACGTAATAACTGTGACTGTAAATCTAATAATGCCACTGCAAATAGATTCAGAGTCTATTTTCTGCCATTTTTGCCCATGACACTAACACTGTGGGGAATCATTTCTCACCATATCTTTAATCTTGAATAGACTTTTCTCAAAGTCATTGCATCATGATGTCTGGTTCTTAATAGCAATGTAATCAAACTACCTTCATCATTTAACAGGAGGGCAGTTTACGTGTCGTGGACGAAAAAAAATTTCAAAACACAAACATCTGCCACAAACCACTGTTTACAACTGCATATAATTGAAGCACTAGCTCAGTAAATGCTGAGGAAGACATCTGTAGAGCACATCTTTATAAAGCACATCTGTGAACACCACACCACATCTCCGTATAGTCAGAGCATTTATTGTGTCTCATTTTGGAGCAGGTTTCAGAGTGCCCTGGACACAACTATCAAAGAGACCTTCAAGGTTTTTAACCAAACCTTGCAAATAACAATTTGCAGAATGCTATATGCTATATATATATATATATATATATATATACAGTTTTCTCAGATGGAATTGAATATTTTTAAACTTGATTGATCTCTGCTATGTTTACATTTAAGGCATTTGGCTGATATTCTCATCCAAAGCAACTTACAATGTTACTCATTTTGCAGAGTGTTATCTCTTATGCCATACCATCCATGGTAAGTGCATTTGACTGAATTACTGATTTAAGAACAGGCAGTAGCCTCAGACATGGTTTATAACGCAACCGGAAGCTGTTTAATGCTGCTATTTCCTAATAAATGAACATAGAAACATATATTGTGGCTCATTAGAAAGAAACTAGAAGTGAAAGCATTAAGCATTAAGGTATTTAGACTGAATCTAAAAAAGTTAGTTTGAAACATTTCAAGTTTGAAGATATAAATAAATGTTTGTGCAATGCCAAATTCTTCTTATACGTTTCCACCATTTCCATCACCAATTATATTAGCCTCATAGGACCAGCACAAAAAAACAAGCAAGCAAACCTGAAACACCAAACATGTCTTGTCAAATTGACTATATTTGTGACAAGGTAGAACTTGTGCCTCTAATTTTTACATCGCCAAGTACCCATTAGATCTGCCTTTAGAGAGAGAAAGCCTAAAAGGAGAAAAAAAAGTTCCACATATGCTCGCACTCCCTCATTCTCATAACCACACCATCATCATCATCATCATCATCATCATCTTCTCAGCTTCCATTTACATCAGTTCTATTTACTGCTAAAGCAGTTCAAATTGTTCAAAATGATTTTCTTTTCTTGCATGCTTTCCAACTGGATGTCATTTCATTTCAATCACTTCATCTTGGTACCGCAAATCTCATTAGAGTGATCATTACCAGTGGTGCTTTTCTCTCCAGCCAGTGAAAACCACAATGAAAACAGACAGACACACTGCCAAGGCAATAGCAACTCCAACAGTAACTCAGTCTATTTTCCGCTTTCAAAAAAGCAGCCTCTGTGGGGAGATTTGAGAAGAACTTAAAAGTCGTTTAGGATTCCAAAGCAAACATACTGGCCAAATGCACCCTCCCTCTGTGAGCCATGGTCTAATATAAGACGTTTTAGTGCCTAACCTAAATTGGCAGCATCAAAACACCTAGATCCCAATTTTCGCGACTCTGTGAAGACAAACTCTCAGCAGCACAAGTAAAAGATTGACGGTTTGCACGGTAAAATCTCTAAAACCTCTAAATCTCAGGCCTGTACACAGAGATCACAAACTGACTTCCACTCTGAAAGCCTCCTCATGCAGTGATGTAACCATAGGGGTGGCCAGGGTGGCATTGGCTACCTCTCAAATCTGAATGTGCATGCTGGGTGTTCTAGTGTGCACTCTTTATATGCATTCACTTCCAGTCTGAATGCAGCTATGAGGCTGTGATATGGCTGCTGTTAGCTTCCTGTTTCACTTTCATTCTGGTGCTCCATAGTCTACAGAATGACACTGCTGCAGACATTATATTGAAACCACTGACAGGTGAAGAAAAAGCATGGCATAACTTCATCTACCTTCACATCTGTCAATGAGGGGGTTGAACAGTGAGGTTCCCACAGTTGAGGTGTTGTGCTTGAGCCCTCAGTGGCAGGGCTTAAACATGCAGGGATCTGCTGATTGGCTCCAAATTTGCATGTCTGCATGCTGCAATATCAGGGGTCTTTATACTTCCAGTGGTGGAGGACTATGAGGCAAATATGGCTTACACATCTGTAATTCTCTGTTAGTACAGTGCTAACGGCATGTCAAAGGCAGACACTTGTGTCAGACCTCATCAAATTAGTTTCAAACAGACTTGTTTACATGGACTCCAATGTTATTTCAATGCTACATTTGTAAAATGGTCTCCTTCACATGTTTATAGATGAGTGTGACATTTATAACAAAAAAAAAAATAATTATTGAATAAATACATTCTACTGTACTTTTACAGTGTAATGGAAAATCTCAACCTAAAATTTTCATTAAAAACCTTCACCTTGTAAACAAGAGCAAAATATAAAATGTTTGGGTTAGGTTTTGGATAAACGTTCCTTTTTGGTTGCCTTTGGATTCTCTAAAATTGCACAGACCAGCCCAGAATCACCACTGTCTATGTGATGCTCCATCTATGCATTATAAGACATTTGGACAAGTTGCAAAAAAAGTGAGCAAATCAGTTTGTGTTCAGTATGTGTGCATGACTGTGAGAGAAAAAAGAAAGTGAGGAGCAGAGAGAGATTTTATGAAGCTGGAAGTCAATAAAATGTTGAACCTAATAGATGTTGTTGCAGTTGTGAAAATGTGCCAACACTAGTTTGGTTTCACAGTCTGTGGTGGCTCATCTCAGCCTCCTGCTTCATTACTGCAAATCAAATCTAACTTGGACAGATGTCTCCTGTTGGCTAAGAGTGATTGCGTAGCTCCATTCATAATGCGGCAGTCATTTTTTTCTTTCTATCATACCCACCTACCTGCTGAAGCCCCATTCAGTCAAGATTAAATATTTATCTGACTATAAATCATTTATATGTAAATATATGGTTTGGAGTTCAAGTGTCTTCACTCAAGTCTGGAGGCTGAAGCCTGAAGCCCAAGCTCAACATGGACAGATCAAAGAGGAGAGAATATATTCACAGTGAAACAAGTGGATCGCTACTACTGACCAAATATCACACTCATTCTGGTGGTGTGAATGAGCATTTCTGCACAATGTGCCAGCACAGAGCATAAACTGTTGAATTTTGCAGAACTACCCCTATCTGAAAGAGACGACTCATGCTGCACAGGAAGCAGAAAGTCTGGAGATTCTGGAATGTGTCAGGAATAGCCTGGACAAACCCACATTCACATTCTCCTACAACACACTCACACACACCTTAGACCACAGGATCTCAGATCTCAGTTAGTTCACAAACACATGCGTGGAGGCAGCTGAGGGAGGATCTATCATGGGCCTGGTTTCCAAAATATAGCATTTGAAGGAGAGAGAGAATTAAAAAAAATCAGCAACTGAGACCATCTTGTCTGCAAAGGTTTGATTAAAGGATGGCCGGCTGACGTCATTTTTAAGCCAACATATGGTCAAGGGTGGAAAAAACAAAGAACAGGATCACCAAACAAGCACCAAAAACATCCACCAAATTCTGAATTAATGTTGTCAGCTGGCCACAGTAGATATGATCAGCAAATTGTAAACCACCTTATCAGACACTATGGAACACAGCTCTCACTGGTCTGGTCAAGACATGGACTCCACAAGACCTCTGCAGATGTTTTGTGGTGTGTGACATAATGACATGCTGCATATCTGCATATCCTGTAAATCCTATAAGTTGTGAGGTGTGGCCTCCATTAATCACACCGGGTTTGTCCAGTACATCCCACAGGTGCTCAATTGGACTGTCATCTGGAGAATATGGAAACCATTGAACTATTCCTGAACTGTTGCAATCTGGAAGAGTGCATTATCCTGCTGAAAGAGGTCACTC
Organism: Acestrorhynchus altus; assembly: GCA_034509495.1. Taxonomy (NCBI): domain Eukaryota; kingdom Metazoa; phylum Chordata; class Actinopteri; order Characiformes; family Acestrorhynchidae; genus Acestrorhynchus; species Acestrorhynchus altus. The sequence continues at coordinate 20,487,102 of CM067504.1, read as the reverse complement.
CCTTTAGGGAATACTATTGCTATAAAGGTGGGTTTGATCTATGAACATCCACATGAATTCTGGGACATAAAGTTTTCCATCAGATTATTAAAGAAATTCAAAGTGCCTCTTCACGCTTGCCGTTTTCCTATTTACATTATTCTGTGACAATTTTTGTTAACTTTTTTTTAGAACTTCCAGTGCAGTAGTGGATCCATTGATATAAATTACAGCCTCAGTGATTCACTCCACAAAACAGTAAGAGCAGACAGCTGACTGAACAGATATATTATGTGGTGTTGAAACACCCTCTGAGGCAAAATCCTTTATGTTGAGGTTTGTTTGTTTGTTTGTTTATTTATTTATTTATTTCTCAGCTCCTCCTCTAGTCTGGCATGAAGAATGTGATCTTCATTTCTTCTTTATACACACTAAATTAACTATAGAATGTCATGGTGTGCCCTCATTTTGTCACATTATATATCGCATTGTATGTCACCATTCAGATAAAATATATCAGGATATGCTTTTTGTCCATATTGCTCAGCTCTTTAGTCAGTGTTGTTCATTTTCTCAAACACACCACATGCGAGCGCACTGTTCAGTTTGCGTGATGTGTTTAACTAGTTTATTGGTACTGGTACCTTTCAGAAACAGTGAATAAGCAGATGGGTTGTATTGTATTTTTGTTTGTACTGTTGTTCATACCACTTCTTTTTTCTATTTTTAAACAGCTATCTAGGAGGAAAAGGAGTTGAATTGCATGAAATGCAGGACACTTACATGAGATTCTGTAGCACTGAAACCAGTTTAAGGGTGAGTTAAGGACTAATTAAGGAGCAAGTGCTCATGAAACTTTATGGCTGGTTGAGAACAAGTGAGACAGGATGTTGATTAAAAAAATTGCATGCCAGATGTGGCAGATTATTTAAGTGCAACTACAAGCTGTTGTGTAAAGCCTCACCTTTTATGCTACACAGGGCCCATATGTTTTGGCTGTGTTTTAATATATGTAAATTACATCTAAGTCTAATTGTCTTCCCCCTAGAAATGCTTTCCTCCTCCATACCACAAGAGTTCAGGCGTTTGTTTAAGGAGCCCTGTTGTGTACTGACACAGAAGTTAGTATTTAAATTATTTAATCTGTATACCTGGTTTACAGTAAAATCATCACATTGATTACTTACAAATTACAATGAAACCATCAAACAAATTTAAGGTGTCTGATTTAATATTTAGCAAAGAAACAATAAACACTGCTGCTTAAGAATATGTATTCTAATTAAAAGAGAAAAACACAGGAAAAGAGCATGAGTGGGAGAGATACACAGAGCCAGGGACAGAAGAGGGAGGTGTATATGGTATGCTTCAATTAAACCCTTGCATGCTTTTGATGACTCCTTGATTCCTGTGGTGCTGAAAGGAAGTGTTCTGTTTTCCTGACCACAACACTTTAGACCCCTTTCTCCAGCTAAAGCTCAGGAATGGGCAGAACACCTATATATACACTGTAAAAAGTACAAGATCCTTGAGGAACTTTTGAAGGATCTTCAATTTGAAACTGTGGAGGAACCTCTTATGGTGCTTCAAATGACATTTAATAAAACGATGAAGGTCTCTTGAAGCACATTAAGAGGTTCCTCCACAGTTTCAAATGGAAGAACCACCAAAGGTTTCTCAGGGATCTAGTACTTTTTACAGTATATAGTGAGTTTAGAGATGTTACAATTCAGTTCTTTGTGCTATCCTTACACTACAACTAAATGTTTCAAGCATGTTCTGAATGAGGGCACCCCGTTAATGTGAATTAAGTATTACAGATAATTAAACATTTTATTAACATTCCAACAGCTGAAAATTCAGAATCAGGTGTGCTAGATCAGGAGGATCAGCAAAACTCCAGAATCAGGGTTGCATACTCCTTAACTAAACACAGGTACTTCTGAGGTTCAGCAGATTTTAAAGTATATGTGTTGTGTTGTCTGCAACTCAAGATGTGAATATTGTATTCAGTATCAGAAAAGAAAAGGCAGTATAATGCCATGCCTTTTTAACGTCCTTGGAGACCTGACTAGTGAAAAGCCTAAATTTTAAAAGACCACTATTAGTCAAATGAAGGCTGTTAAATTATACTGTGTTGTAATTTTCTATTTTACGACTGGCCTCCATGAAAAGCTCTGTGTCTCAGTTTTAGGTCAATGGAAAAATGTCTGCCTCAAAGTCATTACCAGAAGTGTTCTTAGCATCAAAACACAGTATGGAGCTTTAAGAAGTGGACAGAAGGAGGTTGGTGGGGACAGCCTGAGCACATCTCTCTGCAAAACAAACTCCCCAAGTGTCCAGCAACATAGACAGAGTCTGCTGAGTCAGCAGGACGTGGGCATCATCACAGCTGAGAAAACATTGGCAATGGGTGTAAAACCTGAGACCTGCTTACTCACAACATACCCACTCATTTGTGCACACAGAATACAGAGTCAGCCTGCACTTACGTATTTCTATGTTACAAACTCAAAATACAAATTTTACACTATTGTACAAAGTACAACTGTGGTCCCCATCTCTCAGTTTCATCCACAATTCTAACTAGAACTTCCTGTAGACCAGAATGTTTCCAGCTGCTAGTGGATCCATATAACTGTAAGACTGGGTAGCTGTATATCTCCCCAAATGGACATAATGGTATAAAATACCTTTGTCTTTGCAGTAGTACAACCACACTGGGTGACTTTGACAGAAAAGGTCTGTTAATGGCACCTAGAAGACACCAGAGTATGGATTAGAACTAGATAAAAAATTAAAAAGCAAAAAACTTAATCCACTAAAAATGTCTGGATTGGCCACACTTTGTACATTTTGTGGAAAGACACAGTAAAAGAGACACACAAAAGAAACGCTCAAAGCATACAATATTGTACATGTCCAGGACCGAATACCAAGAGGACCAACATACTGTCTAGCCATCGACAACCACATAAAATACAGCCATACAATAAATTGGCTTTATTCAACAACTATATACTGACTATGAAATGCACTTGCAGGACACTATGTAAATCCCTAGTTATTGGTATTAATATAATTTCATGCCTTAAGCCTAAAACAGGGCTTTTAGCAAGTATGAAATGCGCACTGCAGAGAATTCCAGATGGCTTCATCACAAAGGGGTTCTATAAAATTTAGGTAAATTGTTTTTTTTTCCTGATTCTAACATGCAGCAGTGCAACAAGACATCTTTTGTCATTATTTCGTGGCTCTTGCTGATTTCACTCCACTTGTTTTTGCAGCCACAACAATTACATGTATGGCATTCTTGGCCAAGGACCCTTAATGGTGTAGAACAGCATAGTTGCCCAGACTGGGAATCGAACCACAGTTGCCCAGTTGTGCTGGTGGTGCTGTCTGTTGTGCCACACCAAGCACAAGTGACACATAACTGCCAGTAAAGTAACCATGACATCCATTTTGATAATTTGGGGTCTCTCATGAGAAATTCAACAACAACAACAACAACAACAATAACAATAACAATAATAATAATAATAATAATAATAATAATAATAATGCACAACAGTTACCACCATGTTAGGGGTTATTTAGTTTGTATTTAGCAATGAGTAAAACCTATAGCACCTAAAAGGCAAACTGTACACATTACTTTAATCTTTTTTAACAACTATAGTTTAAGCTGATAAACTGGACTCTTTGGGTATTTGATCAAATTTGGGTAAAGAATTGTGCTCAAAAAGTAACTGACCCTGCAGAACAGGATGGTAACAAAGATTTAGTTCTGCATTCTTACAAATAAGATAATTACTAGTGTTATACGTGTTTTTCACATAACACCTTCCAATTATGTCTCAATAAAATGTAATATATAGTGAAAAGATCAATTAGAAATGTCATATTTAGGCTTTATGTCCCCATAATATTACACGTCCTTATCAAGGACACCCACTTCCCACTTAAAACAAATACATGTCCGCATACATCTGGATATGTCTTACTCTAAACTGTATGAATCAACACTCTCATAACAAAACCTCATCACACTTTCCTTTACATTGTGTGACAAGGTCTTGTAACAGATGGGCAAACAGAAATGATCCAAAATGTATTGGAATTCACATGAACACATGCCCTGACTCAATACCATCCCCTAGAACTACACTGTAAATCAGTCTACACCTATCAAACATCAAACAGGGCCTTCCATTTCACAGCTAAATCCCTGGATGCAACCTTTACCAAGTTGCTGGTTCAAAGCCAAAAGAATGCTAAAATCCAATACTCTATTTCTGGAATGTCAATACATGAAAGCAGGAAAAATCCCAGACAAAGCCTTTTGCTGAAAGGATTAAAAAGGTCTGTCATGCGAAATAAAATGAGACTGAGAGAGGGGGAGTTGAAACAAGAAATGTGTGAAGGAATGAGTGAATGGACAAGAAAGTGAATGAGTGAGCAAATGAGGAAGAGGGAATGTGAATGAGAGAGTCAAGCCCAACACATGGTTGAATCAAAGTCATGACCTATTCTTAGAAGTATTAGGGAAGTCCTCTCTGACATCTCTGAACTGCAAACAACAGCCATTAACAAAAATTGCAAATGGCTGTAAAATCATTCTGGTCAAAGCAACTGTTAGGCCCATAAATATTTGGACGGTGACATGATCTTCACACAATTTGGGTTCTGCATGTCCCACACTGAATTTGAAATAAAACAACTGAGATACAATTGAAGTGAAGACTTTCAGGTTTAATTTAAGAGGTTGAACAAAAATATCCTATGAAACATTTGGGAATTGCAGCAATTTTTCTACAAAGCATCCTCCTTTCAGGGGCTCAAAAGTAATCAGACAAATTAATATAACCATAAATTAAATATTAATTTTTAATACGTTGTTGAGAATCTGTTGCAGGCAATGACTGCCTGAAGTCTGGAACCCATGGACGTCACCAAATGTTGGGTTTCCTTTTATGTGATGCTTTGCCAGGTCTTTCCTGCAGCTGTCTTCAGTTGTTGCTTGTCTTAAGCAAGTGAAATGTAGCAGGATCGAGTTGAAATCTGGTGATTGACTCAGCCATTGCACAATACTCCACTTCTTAGTTTCATCTTTTCAAAGAATTATGTTCCAGAACTGGGATGGCTTCTTTAGATGTTTAATCTGCCCTTAATATGTTTGGGGCTGATTAATGGTTTGCACCTTGGTGGTGAACCCTCTGTATCTGCTCTCATGAAGTCTTCTCTTTATGACTTAGAGAGTGATAAACCTACTTCCTGGAGAGTGTTCTTCACTTGGGTGGATGTTGAAAAGGTTGTTTTCTTCACTGTGGAAAGAATTGTTCTGTGGTCATCCAGGCCTTTTTGAGTTCCCACACTCACCAGTGTGCTCTTTATCCACATGAATTTACCAAACCTTTGATTTGGTAACTCCTAACATTTCTGCTATCTCTTTGATGGATTACTTCTTTTTTCAGCAAGTTTCCAAATGCAAATGCCACACCTGGAATCAATTCTAGGATCTTCTACCCAATTAATGGTGAATTAACGAGGGAATACCCCATGCAGTCCATGAAATAATTGTCTAATTACGTTTGAGCCCCTGAAATGAGGACACTTTGTAGAAAAATGTTGAATAATTTTGTTCAACCCCTTGAACACTTCAATTTCATCTTAGATATTTCATTTGAAATCCAGTGTGGTGGCATGCAGAGCCAATGGAGTTTGTGTCACTTCCAAATATTCACACTAACCGTAAATCTTAAATCTATGCATTCAAATCATTTATAGGGGAAAAAACAGTTCTGGGGCTTTGTCATGATAGAACCAAGTCGACCAAAATTTCAACAATATCAATAATTAATCAATCACACACATAATGGCATGAAAATTATAAATAGGTGATATGAAAAAGGTGTTATTAATTACATTTTTTAATAAATGTTCAAATGAAGGGAGATGATTTACACAAACAGGCAAGTTTAGTTTTGTTATATGAGTAAATGTTTATCTATTAGTGTTCATTAAGATATCTGCATGTCTTTAGAGGTATTTAACTCTCTCCTATAGTCACACTGTCAGTAATGCACAGAAGAACAGGCAAGGAGTCGGATGTACTCACAAAGAATATTAAATAGATAATATATAACAAAAATGCAGGATACAGTGGGGGAAACAGTATTTGATACACTGCTGATTTTGTAAATTTTCCCACCTACGAAGAAGGACAATGACCTGAAACACACAGCCAAGGCAACTATGTAGTGGCATTTCAGGGTCCTGGAGTGGCTTAGCCAGTCTCCAGACCTGAACCCAATAGAAATTGTTTGGAGGGAGCTGAAACGCAATGTTTCCCAGTGATAGATCTGAATGATCGGGAGAAGATCTGTATGGAGGAGTGGCCCAAAATCCCTGCTTCAGTTTTGGTACCAAATATTAAGTTCTGTTTTTCTATCAAATACTTATTTCCCATGGATTAGAATTAATTATTTACAAGTCATACAATGTGATTTTCTGGATTTTTTGTCCCTACAATAAAAAGAGCTCTCAATTTTTTGTAGGTGTGAGAATTTGAACAAAATCAACAGTGTATCAAATACTTATTTTTGTACATAGGCGAAGCACATACTGACTTTAACAGAATTACAGGCAAAGACTGAAACAAATTGTCCCAAATTGTTGTTGAGTTTCCGCAGATGTAACATAGACATAAAATATTGAGTAGTGAGTTCACTTATTCCAGAAGTCACATTAAGTTGTGCGTAATAAGTAATGTATGATATTTTGGACTAATTATTCCAACACTGGTTTTACTTTTGAAAAGTCAGCTCATCTGTCTGAATGTAAACCATGCAAACTATCAGAGAACCATCCCATGTGGCTGGGAGCAGGCTTTGTGGCGTCTGGCACTGAGATGCCAAGTTTCCACTCATTCTTTTCTATGTTGCTCTGGGCTTAAGAGCGGTGCCCTTGTGAGAAACACAGGAGGCTTTATGAGTGCAGTAAATAGACTGTAGGAGATAGTAAAACCTGATAGAAATCAGCTCTCCTGTTGTGTTCATCTACTCTTATAATAAACATCCACACACAAACAGACGTAAATGTTTATTTTTATACTGTCAGCATGTGGTGTTCAGGACACAGGATGTCTACAAACTAATGGAAAAACACATAATAAGAAATACTCTCTTCTCTGACCTTCAATGGAAAAGTACCAATATACACTTTATGGACAAAAGGGAGTCTGAAACACCTGATTATTCTTTGTTTCTTCTACAAACAGGCCTATAAAAAAGAGTTTATGCTGCTTTTATTGGAGTAACTGTCTCTTCGGGAAAGACTTTCTACTCTGGACCATCACTGTGAGAATTGACTGCATTAACCACAAGAGCATTAACAAGGTCACAATGTTGGATGATCACCAACACACCTCATCCCCAACTCATCCAAAAAGTACTGGATGGAGCATCCTAATTCCAGAGAACAGCTGCTCCACAGCTCAAAGTTGGGGAGCTTTATTACCTCTGTAGCCCATGACTGGTATGGTGTCAATAAGTTCATGTTTATCTGTTCCAGAGAGTCCTATTCTATTCTACACAGAATAGACAAGCTGTGTGTGCATTTGCACATCTGTGTTAGCAATGGGCACAGCCTAATGCAGCTGAATGTATTCATTAGAAGGGGTGACCACAAACATTTGGACACAGAGTATAAGACAATCACTGACCAGATATACAGGTATGCCTAATACTGTAGGAAGCACTGTGCTGTGTTGTGCTGGTGTTGTACTAAAAGCACATTTAGGTATCATTGCTGTTCATACTACAAGACATCTGAAGGTACACTGTGGAACTGAGCAGCAGATCCTGTCAAGGAAATGTGCACGTTTCTAGAAAACGACTGTTGACCAACTGTTGATATTTTAAATCATCAACACCCCTCCCTTCCCTGCTCCTTCAGAAGCTCCACGAACCATGTTGATGCACATACACTGCCAAGGTAACAATACGGGCTTATAGACCAAAAGAAAGTTTTTAAAGGTCTGACCTTTTTCTCTCTACTTGTGTGCACAATGCGTTTTCTTCTACACACCCCTGATCTTCTTTTCCACCAGGAACGACCCCTTCTGGAATAGGCTAGTTGTTTCTGGGGGGTTTTCTGCATTTACAGCACCAAGGCTGAGTATAAACACCAGACTTTTTCCCCATTGTGCAAACAGACCCGAGAGCTAGTGAACAGTGAGGGAACATTCACCAATTTTTACAAAAAGTGTAATGAACTGAAATCATGAAACACAAGTCTTGTTACTTTTCTGAGCATACCATGGATATCTTTAGTAAACTCTGTCCTGTTTACCTGGATAAAGTACAGCATATTTTAAATAAAATGACTTTACTAAGTATGTTATTTTGATAACATTGTCTTAGAATCTGACTCTCCAGATGTATTCTGTCTGCTTCTCAAAATATCACGATAAATATCATGTATAGTGAAAATAATCTAAATATCATAATATAAATTTTTACTCATCACCTAGTTATGAAGAGGCTCCACAAATGGACGTTATTCAGGCACAACCACCAGGTACGACAATCACAGCATGGAAATATAAGACTAATCCAACACTGTCTTGATAATTACATTATCAACTTATTTTACAATGTATGGACAATCATTTTTGCTGACCTTGTTTTTCCTAGCAAGGAAAGCACACTATCATGAAAGAGAATGTATGCTTAATTTGTTTTACACCAGTGATCTTACTGTATTTGTTTTATTCTTTTAGCATATTTTAATTCACAACTCATTAAAATTGCATAACTGCACTGTTATTCTATTACATTATCACTACATTGCTTTACTATAAACATGTTTGTGGTTTGGGGATTGTCTGTGTGTTACTATGAGTGAATAAAATAGACATTTAATGGTACCAAGCTGCTGTCAGTGTGTCTCTGCGACTCGTGAGGTTGGTCAGTCATGTGACTCAGTCTTCTCCCCAGGACAGAGATCACAATAAGAACACACAATAATAAAAAACAACTTGACAAAAATGCAGTGAGTGGGAAATAGTGTTTAGCTAATGTTATAATCTGAGTAAGGAACTGGAGAAGTGATTACCAGCTGTGCAGTGTGAGTGGAGTTATTGTGGCAGAACAACAAGCTGCTAGTTAAGAAATTATAATTGGCAGGAGGAAATACAATTAAAAGTTAAATTATATTAAATGTGATGTTCATTTATTTTTTTCCTGAAAAGCAATAGAATGCTCAAAGTCATGTGTTATCGTAAATAACATCATGGCTGTTGAAATAAAGCTTCATCAACTTTGTGCTTTTATTTCACAATAACACCTTCCCTCTCGTGTTCTATTGCTTTAATAAACTTTTTTATAACTATATTTGGGACAATATCTTGTGATAGGCCTAGTAGGTGCTCCAACGTTGGGATAGCCTTCATTGCCCTCTCACAGCACTGAGTCTGGGGAAGGCAACACTTTCTTGCCTCTATGAGAGCCAACTGTTCAGTCACCATGTCACACATAGCCCAGACCCTGATTGTTGGAGCTCTAACTCCAGAAGATTTTGGGCAACTCTTTTATGGTTGTGCCCATAAAAAGTCCTAGTACTCAATTAATAATAAGATGAGACCATCGTCCTGCCCCTGATAATTTACGTTATCTGTGCTTTCACTAGTTTCCCTAAGTAATAAAAATTCAGGGCACCGTATGTAACCTTTTCTTTAATTCTATTTAGTCAGAGTTTTGTTATATTTAACTTATTTCTCAAGCAGAACTGAAGCAAGTTTCATAAAAAGGTCCCAAATGAAAAATAAAATGCACTCATTGTTTAAAAAAAATAGTTACAGCCAGAAAGAATCAACCAATTGCAAGGCATAACTGCCATGGTGTCATGCCAGACTGTCATGGAGTCACTCAGCACAGGAAAGGAGTCCTACTTTTGTCTGGGTGGATACAACCAACAAATATGTGTGTTGAGGCACTGTGGACAGATCCAAGATCAAAAGTTTGTTATCATTTGTCACACGTCAGGAAGGCCTGGTGTCATGGTTTGGGGTACAATTTCGTAAAATACCAGATCATACCAAATACCAGATACATGGTATTCCATCAGGACAACACTCGTCCTCGTACTGCTGCCCTCTCAAGAGCTCGCCTTGAAGACACAGATACTATGCTATGGCCAGACACATGGCCAGACCTATCCCTGATTGAAAATGTGCGGGATGCTACTGGACAGCTATCAACACTCCAACCCTACAACAAATTTTGCAGGAACTGAGTAAAAATATTCAAGATGCATGAGATAGATTATCACAGGACAACTTCCTCCAATAATTTATTTTTTTTAATTCTTCTTTACCTAACAGTTTGATAACAGGAGCAAAGGCCAATAATGAAGCTGTTTGCTGAAAGTCAGAACAGTGAAGACAATGTTGTGTGTAAAAAATTGGGGTAACTTCTGGTTCTGCACTTACTAACACAGCAATTCAACATAAGGTGTGTTGAATAGTTCATGAGCAATATGGCTTACCAGAGCCCACATGGAGCAGCGAATGTGTGATCCTCTCTAACCAATCGAGTCGTTTCTCTCAGCATCAGATCCAGAGGTAGTTCTAACATTTGTAGCCATACTTACACTTCAAACAAACAGTTAAGTAACTATCAAAATCATTTAGTAGCAAGCAAGCATAGAGAGATAGCAATAGCAACAAGAGCTCTGCATGATCCTTAGAAAGCCAGCTTAAAGTAGAATATGAAACAGAAACTTTTCCGTATGTGGGTTAGGGGCTGTTTGTTTGCTCTCAAACTTGATTTGACACACTTAAACTGAGCGAGCGAGTGATGTGCAGCAAGGATGAATGAGGTTAATTGGAGTGCCTCCATCGAGAGGAGTCTGTGGGGAGCAGAATCAAGGCCAGCTGTGCAGCTACAGTCAGACGAAAGGATCCTGTCTCATATGTGGTGCTTAGCAGGGCTATCATGGAAACAAGGCGTCGTCCAAATTGAGTGAGGTCATCACACTGGGCCTCACCACACATGGGTCTGAAAGACCCTTCTAGGTGGTGACCTGTTTAGGATGTTGGTGGGGCTGTGGAAGAGTTCCTGTGGAAGAGGTGAGTGCCTTTATTACATGTCCATACACCATGAGGCTTTCCACTCTGAGGAGGTCCAGGTAACTTCCATTGATCATGTGCCTGCTTTCCAGACCTGCCTTGGAATGGGCAACTGGTGTGGATTGGTAATGAGAGCCAAGTGAAAGTTCTACCAGGAGAATCTAATACTACGTCACATTTACTTTAACCAATCAGCTGCTTCCACCTGTCCTTAATAGACCTGTACTGACACATCTGCTTTTACTACTTTCAGACACTGATGTTTTGCTCCTTGCTCAACATTGCCACCAGTTTGCTCCCACCGGTGAGGGGGGTTGGTTCCAGCCCTCTTTCGCAGGATCAGCGAGAGTCCAGATGTTCAAAGGCTTGGGCCAGTGATGGGGCCTAAACCAAAGACTTTAACTTCAAATACTGTTCATTCTGTAACACTGTCAATCTTAGTAACAATTAAATTTTTTTTTTTCACGCATGTTTGTCTATGGACTCTTCTAGTAGAAATAGTATGGATGCTCACTGACTAACCAGGTTACAAGCACAACTGGTGATGACCCTCTTCAATTGCTCTGGGGTATTCCTCTTCTAGCTTCCCAATTTGCTCCTGTTCATGCTCTCAAGTCTGCTCAAGTACTGGCTGCCTGGACAATTTTAGTGCCTGTTCCTCTGGCCATTCTAGTTCCATATGGCCATTATGTTCCTATCCTGTTTCCTGATCTGTCTGTATTCCAAGCAAGCGCATTATGTCTGCTCTGGGTGTGCTTCTTCATGGTCCCAGATCTCCCTGTTTGGCAGTTTTGGACCGCATTGTAACAGATTTTTGTTGTTGATGAAAGCATTGCTTTTTTAACTAAAACAAAGCATGACAGTCACGACCGTTACTCTTATGGAAGTCAAATGACTGTACAAGAAATCCTCATTTTATATTCAAATGGTTTTCTCTCTCATGTTTAAATAAATAATTAAATAGTTCCATAAATCTCCATGTATGTGGAATTCCATTAGTATTACTACCCAAAACATATAAAACAAGAAAAATGAGGTTATGAGTTTTGAACTGCTAGTGATAACTGATTGAGACAGGTTTTAGAGGACTGATAATTGATAGACGTGACAGAAGTGTGATCAATGTGATTTTGCGTGTATGTTCTTCACACAGGACAAATGTTTACACAATCTGAATATCATTTTTTAATCAGTTCAGAAGGCAGGTATCAGCCTGAGCAAACCTTCAGCCAATAAGATTAGATACACCCAAACCCAGAAGCATTTCCCCAAAGAAAATCAGGACCTGCCTCCAGTCCTCACAGCTATGTGCAAGATAGATAAGCCAATTACACAACTCAGCAGTTACCCTGCACTGATGTGAATGGGCACATTTACGGAGATTACACTGGCTCACTCGAGGCTATTCAAAATATACATAGACTTTGGCTAGAGCACAATACAGCCTGAAATCTAAACACATGCAAGTGAAGTCTTTAAGGCCTTGAACTTCAATACCTTTTTCAAAACACCTGTTATTATTAAGTGGCAGAGTGTGACACCACACACTTCACTATACCATTGGTACCAACTGGTCTAGTTGTTGGCTGTACCTAACAATGGTAAATTAACTCATCTTTCCTTACCTGTATCTTTTTTCCTCCCTCTCCCTCCTCTCTCTTGTCCGTTCTTCTGTGCTGCCCTGAACATTATGAGATCCTTTCAAGCTTTCCTTCTGTATTCACTCTATACCTGCCAACAGAAAGCCACACATCAGCTTCAAATGGAACAGCATAGAAAAGCAATGCCATGTATGGTAAAGACAAGACATGCATGTTTTTAAGAATCCCGAGTTTTGTTTATGTGTTGACAGCAATTTCCTCTTGTACTTCCACACTTGTGAAAGAGTTATTTGGCCTGTAGGAAGCATGTTTGTCCAAAGTGGCAATGAGAATTTCTTCACATTCCAAAGCAAATCTGATTTGTCATCTTCCTCTTCACAACAAGTTAACATAGAGAGTGTCACACTCTACACATTTAACTGTGGATGAATATGTGTCTGTGTCCCAAACTGTGAATTAATAAAAAAAGGTCAGTGAGACACTCAACATTCCAGGTCTAATTAAAGGTGAACGGCCAAAAACAGGAACGTTATACAAACAGAAAGAAAACCCAAATACTAGCTTATCACACAACGGCAATTGACAATAATGAAAGTTGAAAAGCCAGCAAAATAACAAAGACCAAACAAAGACATGAACATGAACCCAAACAATCTACATTACACCCAATGTGGAAGTGCCAATTACCCAACCACATTAGGTGTATCACCCTGTATCACTTAAAATGTTCCCAACACTAGAAGGGTGAAGACAAGAACATGCTTGCACCACTACATGTGATGCCAGTCACCGCCTCTTTTGAAACTGCCACTGTTGCATCATTTCTTGGAGTAAAGTGCCTCTCAGAAATAAGGAAGGCACCGGGTCCCCAGCTCAGATACAATGGCTAACAGACGCCTGTGCCATCAACACTCTGGATTTGATATGGGGAGAGTGCAATCTACAAACCCAGAAAGAGCATGGCCAATTTTTTAGAGCGTTGATGACAAGCAGTATAACCCAGAATTCAAACCTGCAATCCTTACATCATAGTGCCAGTGCATTAGACTGCAGAGCCACTCGGATCCCCATTAGAGGGTTTTTAAACTGGAATGTCCTAAAATGGAAATCTGTTTTCCTAGCATAGCTGAACAGTGAGAATTCTGATGCAATGAGCTTTCAAATGGGGACAACTTAATGTGTGATGCCATTTCAATTGTATGGAGCCTTGAGAAATGTATCAAATATTAACCAGGCTTAAGGCAAAATAACCCCCTGGGCACCAGTCCATTGCAGCACCAAAATTCGATTAAGTCAGACTAACACATATGCGAGCCAATTTTGTATACCACGGACATGGGAAGAATATAAACTCTTCATAGAATTGATGACAATTGATCCAATGCCCCTGGAGCCATGTGGCACACACACAGTACCTGCTGTGCCAATGATTCACTCTTTTTTTGTGTATGGTTTTGTTTATGTCATGTTGATACTGAAACAAATGTAAAACAATAGTTGTGGCAGTCCAAGAGGTAGAGTTGCCATGATCCCATCTGCCACTTGAAGGCATTCGGAACAACAATCCTGCAGACACTATCTGGCAGGATACCGAAGAGAGAGCACAGGAGACCCTCTCCCAGCCTATTCCCAGGCTGGGGTAAAAAAGTGCAGTCCTGAACCTTTTAAGATAGAATGCAAACTCAATGTAACTCACAATGTATCTGAATATGTAACAACCTAAGTCAGAGTATTATTGTAAACTGAAAGTAACACTTCTTGACTTCATTCAAGCCACTTCATGGCTAAATTGGAGCAGCCTGGTGGCCAATCTTCATTAATTGCACAGGTTCAATTAGCAGGTAAGAGCACAGTTTTGTATGCAATGCACACAACATTATTGGTGACATACCAGAGTTCAAAAGAGGACAAATTGCTGGCGCATCTGTGACCAAGAGAGCAAGTCTTTGTGATGTATCGAGAGCCACGGTATCCAGGGTAATATCAGCATACCACCAAGAAGGATGAACCACATCCAACAGGATTAACTGTGGATGCACAGACAGAGGAAGCTGTCTGAAAGGGACGTTCAGGTGCTAACCTGGATTGTATCCAAAAAATGTCATTCCTAAGACGAATTGACGCTTTATTGGCTACAAAAGGAGGGCCTAGTACACCATACTAATAAATTATAGTGGTCTAAAACCAGGTGGTTCAGTTTCATTGTTCAACCCCTGCATATAGGGAACCTGGCTTTCAAAACCAAGGTCATCTTACAGACAATCAGAGGAAATACCAACAAGGCTATGAAGCTGACACTTTGGCCTAAAATAGCAGGATGAATGTGCCCTGTCTGGCTGTCAGGTTCATTGTCAAATACAGTTTGAATGTTCATACTAATGTAACTGAATGAAGAACAGCCATTATCTTAGAAAAATAGTCTGTGGATTCCTGCATGACAAACAATATGCCAATTTGTGCACAGATTCTGCTATGGTTCTTAAGGAAGTTTTTAGACTGAGGTTTAAAGTGCATGGCTGAAAAAGCTGGAGGGGGTAGGGAACACCCTGAATATAGGTTCATGGGAAATAAGTCGGAATTATTAAAATAGCATGTTGCAGACCTATAGTTTGGAGTTTAAGACACTCATAATGAACGCTTTCATGCAGGCAAAGGCCCCTAGCCTCTGCAGATTCCCTTACAGCACAGCCACAGAACTGCATGGTATAAACCATCATGGTTTGACAGAAAAACACTGCATAATACATGGGGAAAACAGAGCTCTGAAATTGATTTTGGAATCACTTTTGTTACAATGTCGGTGAACCGGATCGCGCCTGACATGCAAGACAACTCGTAAGTATAGCTACAACCACAAGCTGTAAACAGTCAAAATAGCCGAGAAACATGTTAAGAGCCTCCATGTGTGCTGAAGAGTTTTAGAGAGCAACAAAGTGTGTCTCACACCACCGGACTAACCACAGTCAGACTTTTCTTCAAGTGCTCTAAAGATTTTCTGAAATAAAGTCTCTGGCATTGATTAGTCGCTGCTGGGCCAAACAGCAAAACTAATCCACACCAGCCTCCCTTCAGAATGGGGCATGGTCTGTGGAATCAGCTGGATGGGTCTGATACTAATTGCTTGGATTTGAAAGAAACCACATCCTGCCGTTTGGAGACGTGGGCTTGAAAGCCATCATGAAAGAGACTTCACAGAGAGTGTGCCTAGCCATGGCCAGCCATGCCATTTTCCCATCAGCCACCACTTCCTGGAGCTGAAAGCACATGTGCTTCGCAGGAAGTGGGGTCATGCAGGAAGGATCAAGGATCCACAGGGCCATGCCGCTATGCCTCTCTCTCTCACACACACACAAACACACACACACACACACACACACACACACACACACACACTCACATACACTCAGGATATGCTGTTGTAGTGAGGCCAAGAGTAGGGATGGATTACTTGCTTCTCAAAATGTACTGCGTGGACTGAGCTGTGGACTCAAAGAGTAGACCGGCTAGCTAATGACCCCTCCTGCTCGAAACTTGAGATGTTCAGGGCTTACATATAAGCTAACCTCTTAGCAAGTCTTTCATATCAAAATATATGTGGGTTATATGTGGGTTATCAGCACAGAATGACAAAACAACTGGCTGTGACTCATCACTTTCTGCTGAAAAGAAGTAAGTATTTAGAGATTAATCCCACAGCCATCCATTGCCAGGAGACCAAGGGACCATAGTTAAACTTGCTCTCTCCCTTTGCCCCCATAATAATCATTGTGGGCATCTGCTAGTTGATGCAACAGAACTGGCAGTTAATACTCTCCACCAAGCACGTTTAACAACTTGGACCTGGGTTTTTCTGAGTTTTAAGTTTTAAAACCTATTATTTAGTAACTACTATAAATGATTCAGCATTCTGCTATAAATGATTGGGTATAACCTCTAAATTATTCTGAATCTCAAATAAATGATTCAATAACTGCTATAAACAATTCAGTATCTGCTAAAAATAATTCAACCGTAAACTACCATAAATGATTCAGTATCCATTACAAATCACACTGTCTCTACAATAAATCATCCTATATCCATTGAAACGATTCTCTATCTACTAAAAATGAACACTCCAGCATCACTCCTGTTTGATCAGCTCATACCAGCACAACATACATTAACACACCACCACCATGTTAGTGTCACTGATCTGCTGAGAATCAACCACCACCCAAACAATACCTGCTCTGTATTATTCAGAATCTACTGATTCTGAATGTATTATAAATGATTTTGTATCTACTATGAATCTTCCTGTATCCACTATAAAATTATTTGGTTTCTAATATAAATGATTCTGTATTTGCTACAAAGCTATGATGTAACTTGGAACTTGAGTATGGTCCCACATACAGGGCTGTGTGGTACAACAGCAGAAGTTCAAAAAGAAAATGTTTTTTTGGCTTCATTTGTCTTGGAGGAAGCACATGGTAGCCTTCATTCAGTGCTGGTCGAATTGCTTTTTTAGCTGAGGTAACAGAATCATGTTAGCATGCGATGAGTTGTCCAATAGTGTCTCCACAGATTGAGGAATAAAGGCAGATTTGAGGAATAAAGGCAAATGTTTAAATTGAGTAAGAGATTGTATTCTTGATGAGGCACTAAATTTAAACCTTTGCACAAAAACACATTCAGCTCTAGCTGTTGTAATTACAGAGATGATGTACAATAACCGACACAGTAAACAGGCACTGTATTTGCCAGATGGTTACAGAGAGGAAAGTGTACATTTTGAAGATGTGACAAAGAAGGGGCAGCTGAGCTGACTGCTGAAACCCACAGAGCATAACGGGCCAATTAATGTTTGGTATCTGGTGTGGATGGGTTCCTGTATTGTATCCATATCTGCTGTTATTGGTACCTGTATTCATTTCAAAGCACTTCTCTGTGTTCATCTCTCAGGTTCACAGTTTTCACAGGTATTTATTTTTTAAACCTCTCGAGGGACTTGGCATGGCCCAGTGATATAGTTACATGACCTAGAGTGTGGATTTTGTAGCACAGCATTGCATGCAATCCCTGCTGTGCCCTAGTGAGGTAGCAGACCTGCTGGATTTTTTAAGTGGACCCATCTGTGCTGTGAAGTGTGAAGTTTAAATGGCCCACAACTCTGCTGGGCATGAAGTCATTCAGAGTTACTCACGGAGTCACAATGTGAAAATTCCCTAATCTCACACTGCATTTCTGGACAAGAAACAGCAACTCCTGGCTGACTCTTAAGCAACCTTTAACATTTCAGGACCAATTCTAGATTATGTAAATCATTCATTCAGCGATGCCAAGTCATTACAAACTTAATACGAAGCTCAAACCATTGCAGGGACAAATAAATGAATAAAATCATGCATTCATTTCTTCCTGGACTCATTCTTAATGGCTCACTATCCTTCATCAGTGCTGATCAAAAATATCCTAACGTCAAGCAACACTGGTTTTTCTAAGACTGACTAAAAACAGACCACTTACATTACTGTTTATCAAATTACAGACTAGAGAGAACTGCATTAAGACTTCAATTTACTGTATTTGCCAGCAGAGTTAAAAAAAAAAAAAAAACAAGCAACAGGAAAGCTCTGGTCAGACCACCACTGGCCCTGAACTTTTAATAACTGTTTAATTTGTAGTTTCTCATAATTGTATGTTTCTTTAGGCCGCATGCTTACATCTGAGCTTAATTGTACCAAAAGAATGGTTAATCAGATGGCACAGGATAGAAAATAGAAAATGACAAGCGTGAGCAGGAATGGGGTGGAAACAGCAGAATGAATGCATAAGACAAATACAGAGAATGGACAGAATGATGGGACGGCTATAAATGCAAGTACAAAATAAGATAAACTTCGTAT
Organism: Acestrorhynchus altus; assembly: GCA_034509495.1. NCBI lineage: Eukaryota > Metazoa > Chordata > Actinopteri > Characiformes > Acestrorhynchidae > Acestrorhynchus > Acestrorhynchus altus. Next base: position 20,468,497 of record CM067504.1, on the reverse strand, counting down.
TTTTGCAGGCCTCCTGTGACATTTTACAGTTATATTCTGACTTTAAACTGCAGATCCCCAAAGTTTCTAAAAGCCAGTGGATTAAAAGAGTGGTCAAACAGCTCAAAAGCAGCTCAGACTCATTGGTGGCGCTGTTCCATTGAGTGAGAAATGAGGACAGAGACTTCTAAATAGGTTTTATGGCTGCAACCTTAGGGAAAATGGCCTTGTTTCCTTATATGGAAAACCTGCCCTAAATATGCTCCCCAGCTTAGCGTCTGACTATGATCTAACATGCAATGGGTCTTATACAAGAGTGCGGTCCTAACATCAAAAGCTCTCTGGCCAGAGTGGCTGTGCAAGAAGCTATGTAAAACTTCTTTGAACCACAGAAAAATTACAAGCTATATGTTTCATTACAGAAATGTGATTAGAGGATGACAGTTTTATGTCATCACTAGAGTTTTTACTGACCACTTCATTAGCTTAACTTTAAAACACACACACACACACACAGACACACACACACACTAGAATATATATATAGCCCATCTAAAAATCAATATTGTGAATATGAATAAAATGAATATTGTGAAAACTCCACTCCACCTTTTTACATAGTAAGAATATTAGAATCAAAATCAGAATTACTTTAATTGATCCCAAAATATAAAACATTAAAATAACAAACAGAGTAATATAAAGAAGTTGTTCTATACATTGTCAAAACACCATGATAAATGGACCAAAAGAAATCATTGACTTCCACTGAGAGTTAAGCACATTTTTTCAGAATTCCTGGTAATTTTCTGAATGTTCTCTGTCAAATTTGAGTTTCCTCCTACCACACCACCCATGAAAATCAAACTTGAACAATATCTTTCCAATGGAAGATCTGCACTTCGACATCAACTATGAAAAGGGCTGATGACATTTCAGGGATACTGGAGTCTTTTTAACCAATTTGGGTTAAATTTGCTGGAACAGACTGACCTGCCCATGCTGGTCATTGTTTTAAATGTTCCCCACTTGTAAGCTATTTTCCAGATACTGGGCTCTCTGAAGGTATCAGAGAGCTCCCTGAATTTTGTCATGATGATACTTCTTCAACAACAAACCAAATTAATGTCTGAGGTTTAAATAAACAGCCTCCTCCAATGTTCTCTCTAACTATTGTCTAACAATTTGTAGTTTATGTGCTGTACCTGATTAGGGTTTTAGGCTTTTTAAGCAGTAATGAATGTGGGGATGTTCTAACCTATTCCTCACTTTACATTTTTGAATAATTTTTAAAACAAATTTCATTACTTTTACGAGTTTAGTTATATCACCTCCATCCCCCAATACTGTTAAAATCAAGATCTAATGTCCACATGATTAAATATGTTCAAAAGACAAAAGTGTTCATGGTGTGTTCTTTTGCAATGATCAAGGTAGGGTGACTTGAATGAGTGAGGCATGAAAGTAGGAGTCAGATGGAAAGGACATATGATTTCCGTAGTTGTGCAGTGGTTATGTGCTTAATGAGTGCAACCGGCATCTGCCTAGTATTGTCAATGCAAACAAACAACTGTCAGAAATCACATCCACAGTTAATGCAGGTGCCCCCCATAGCTCAGTGTATCATTCTTTAGCATCCATGGGATATGAGAGCAGAAAACCCACCAGAGTGCCTCTGTTAACACAGTAACACCGTAACTCACCTTTACACATTCCCACGCCATTTCCTGACATAACATCAGTTCGGAATTTACATACTGCTATCCAGTGATGCTTGGCTTGTCAGTGTTGGAAAATGAAAGTTAAGTGATCATAGAAGTAAACCCCACCTTTACCCAACCTTATAATTCCAAAAGGACAGTATGTACTAAAGCAGAGGTTCTCAATCCTATTCCTGGAGCACCTGTATACCTGGAGCAGGTTTTCGAGATTCTCCTAATCCCAATACAACTGATCCAACTAATGAACTAACTGATATGCCCTTGCTGAGACAAACTGGGTGTGTTACAACAGGAAATACTAAATCAAGCAAGGCAGTGGTGCTCCAGGACCAAGGCTGAGAACCAGTTTACTAGAGCAATAACATAAAAGGTACAGTAGAATAAACAAAGATTTGTTTTAGGGTAAGCAAGTACAAGGTAATTCATTTTGAATAATTATAGAGAATCACACTGTTTTACTGCTGCATTTTGTTAAACATTCTCCATATTCTCCAAAGGCTTAAAAGGCTGATGCACATCAATAACTAGATTTGCAAACAAATGAAGTCTTGCCCAGGTCTATTTAATTGTCTGCCAGTTTGTTTAATCTCTCCAGCATTTCTCTCCATCTCACCAGCTCAATCATACACAGGCTTCCTCTCACTCTTCTCACTTGTTCAGAAACTAGCACTACATGACCAACTGGAGTGCTATCGTTCAATGATGGCATTAAATGAAAGCCACTGACTAGTCAGCATTTACAGATTTCTGTTACAATGAACAGTCATCCTGTCTGATAAGCTTTGCTGAAAGCACCTATCTACGGCTGGCATCAAGAGAATTTGATGTATTGGAAACAGCAAGAGGGTCAATGGTACAAAAGACTCATGCCATGGCACACACAAGGCCTTCTGACATGTGACACATGACAACAAACACTGTTCTTGGTGCTGACCATGGTGCCATTCTGAGTGACTCCATGACAGTCAGGCACAACACCACTGCAGTCATGCATTGCAAAGAAAACTGAATTGAAAAACTGACAAATGTAAACAAGCATCAGAAGCTCTGAAACATCAGATTCCAAAACTAAGATGTAATTTTTTTAAATTGATTGATTACACATTGATTGATTACACACTCTGTACTCAGAACTAAAAATCTGTAATTAAAAGTCAGTTCTTATGTGTTTTTTATTTAAGAAAACTGTGAAGCTTGAAATGCTGTGGAAAATGAAAAAGGTAGAAGAGAGCTGGAAAAATATATTATCCAGTTCTGATTGTCACAAAGCGACAGAGTACATGTTCTGAATAATGTGGGAGTCTGAGAGCGCAAAATTGGCCATTATCTCTAGGAGGGTAGAGGGAGCTCTCTCCCCACATCAAACCGACACAACGCTGACCGAGACAGAGGTCTGTTAGTCGTTGTATCTCAGCTGGGGACTCTGCGCTTTCTTCTGAATGTGCTGGCTGCGCAGCAATGGTGACAGTTTGAAAAGAAGCAGTGGCGACTTCACATGTATCAGAAGAGGCATGTGCTTGTCATCACCCCCCTAGTCCCATATGTGATGGGGGAGAGGCCTAACAGGGATTGGTAATTGGCACTTCCAATCTAAGAGGGAAAAATAAAGAGGAAAAAAAAAACACCAGTGTTCAATTGAATTCCAACATTATTTGTTTTCCCTCAAAATTATGAAATTTCCAAAAGTAATTTTTGCATTCTTGCTTATATACACACCAGGTCATATTAGAACAAATGCGTAAAATGAAAACTGTAAAAAGATCCAATATGTTTATTTTGAATTTTGAAAAGTCATTTTATTCAACCAGCACATGACAGTGTTCAATTCCATCACCAGCTCACCTGATTTATCAACAGCACTGATTTAATAAACCAGTAAAAAAGTATAAATAATAATAATGAAACACTACACAGTAATACTGCTAAACCACTGGCTTCTGTATGAATGTTTTATGTTTTTATTCTAATATTTGTGTTTATTACTTAATAGATTCATTATGAAAATTCTGATGAAAATGAGCAAAACAGACTTTGTGAGGACTGTGTGTGTGTGTGGGGGGGGGGGGGGGGGGGGATGATACACCTGTTTATTGACAGCTGGCCATTGACTATGGGAACTGCTCTCTGTGACTGAGTCAGTAACTGAATCAGTAACTAGGCTAAGTCAGTAAGTGAGTCAGTAACTAGGCTCACAGTCAGTAACTGAGTCAGTAACTAGGCTTAGAGTCAATAACTAGGTTCAGGGTCAGTAAGTGAGTCAGTAACTAGGCTCAGAGTCAGTAACTGCACTCTGATGTAACCGGTCTATCTAACGGACAGAGGGGGAAATTGTCCACAGACACACTGCCTCATTAAAACAGAAATACAGAAACAGCAGGAGACAGTCGCTGAAACATGTCCCGACATGTCTCCTCAGTAAAACCAGCGACTTTCAGCTAAAATCTGAGGAACCTGAGAGAAGACATTTCTGTACTGTAAAACCTCAGACAGAACGACAGAATAGAGAGCGAGAGAGAGAGAGAGAGAGAGAGAGAGAGAGAGAGAGAGAGAGAGACTCACCTGCGAAGCGCTGAGCTGCTGCTCTCCTCATCAATGAATGGCTCTAACCGTCCGCTGCTCAGCTCCTCCCTCTCCCGATCAGCCCCGCCCTCTCACGTTCAGCCCCTCCCTCTCCTGCTCAGTCCCTCCCTCTCCTGCTCAGCTCACTTTAGGGGCCAATGTAGCCGCCCCTCGTTTTCACTCAACCTGTAATACACTATGGGGACAAAAGTGTTGGTACACCTGCCCGTTCCCTGTTTCTTCTCAATTGCAGGGTATTAATAGAGCTGGTCTTGCTTTTCTCAGAGTAAACATCCCTACTGTCTACTTTCTAATACAGTTTAGAGCAAGGCTGTGAGAATTTGATTGCATTCAGTGACAAGCATTGGTGAGGATGTTAAGGAAGAGGATGATCACCAATCCCCACACCACCCCCTGCAACACCCCAACTCATCCCAAAAGTGTTGGATGGAGCTCCACAGCTCAATCCTTGGGGGTGTTACACCCCTCTAGGCCACACCTTGCATCTATTGGCAGTACTTCTCTAAAGGGACTAGATGAGTTCTGTGCGAATTTACACATCTGTGTCAGCAATGGGTGAATCTTAAAGTAGCTGAATCTATTCATTAGAAGGGGTTTTCACAAACATTTGGACATATAGTGTATTTTTCTACAAAGCATTGACCATTACGGTGAAGAATGTGGACTGAGCATTTTACACCAAATACTTGAAGTTGTGTAATTTCTTTTTATGTATTTAAATGAGTACAGCAAACCTGCTGGCAGAAACATTTAGTGTCAGTAAGAAGTGAAGGACTGTGTGTGTATGTCATCAGAACACTTTCAGACGGCCCAGGCCAGAGCAGTGTGGTATTAGGGTCCATGTTTGCTCTGTACTGCCTCTGTGTGGCATCAGCTGGAAGAAATTCTTCATTGTGTGGTTAGTGATGGTAGTAGATACTGATGTAGAGAGATAGCTTTAACAATGAACACTCTGCTCCACTTTCTGGATCGCCAGCTTTACCTGGGAGGCTGGTATTAATCTAATAAGACAATTCTGAAAAGAGGCATACAGTGCCCTCCACAATTATTGGCACCCCTTGTTAAGATGTGTTTTTAGGCTTCTAATAAATTAGAATCTTAAGAAAAAACCTTTAATTCACAATTGGCTCCCCTGATTTCAATACTTTGTACAAACCCATTTTGCTAACAAGACAGAGCTTTATCTTCAATAACATTTCCTAAGGTGGGAGAACAATGAGGGGGATCTTCAATCATTCCTCTTTGTACAAGCTCTCTAAATCCTGGGTCCTCTCCAATACATTCTCCTCTTCAGTTGGGTTGAGGTCTGGTGACTGAGATAGCCATGGGAGGAGCTTAAGTTTGTGTCTGCTGAATCATTTTTGTGTAGATTTGGCCACATGTTTAGGGTTATGATCCTGCTGAAAGACCCAGTGACGACCCAGTCAGGGATTTTTTTTATTCACTTGAGTTAATGGTTACATTTTTCTACCCATCTCAGTGTGAGATTGTCACACTGTCATTTATTTTAAGGGTGTAGCCACATCTTGACCACGGGTACATATAATTGTGGAGGGTTACATACTTTTTTTTAGAATGAAATATTTTTTAGAATTAAAATGTTTGTATGAATTTGACCATTTAGAAATAAAAAAAAAGTACTTGCACCTACAATGTTGTTTTTTGTTTGTTTGTTTTTATCATATGGACTGAAAACTATTAAAAACTCAGAAATCATGTTTAAAATTGAACCCTCTGTGTTTCTGAGCTGAAAATGCAGTTATTTTGAGTTATTTGTAATTAGACTGACAGATATTTATAACAATACGCTCTCCAAAAGACAGTTGAAATCAAACCTGAAGGAACTATTTATGCATGTATCGATGCTATCTCTGCTCTGCTATCTCTGAAATTTGAGCACTCTGTGAGCAGAGAAAGAGAGAAAGCAGTCCTTCTCTTCTTCTCACCCAATATCGATGATATTACCCCCGCCTCTCGCTGATCAGGCAGATGCCTCCAAATTGTGGATCTTGTGTTCTAAGAGTTAAACAGAAAAGATGATTAAATGAATTTTGGCTCCTGTCTGGGAAACTTACCATCAGGCTGATCCATGTGGAATGCAGAAATCAGATGGAACAGTATATTTTTACAAGGTTTAAATTTTACTTTAACTTGAACCTTCATTGACAGAGATGAGCCTGTCAACATTTAAAAAAAAAAAAAACTAAGCAACATCTGAGCAAACCAAATTAAGACCAGGAGGTGTTTTTGGGCAGGTTGAATGATGTTTCTGAGTGTGTATTTACAAAGACAAGACCTGTGACGGTGTTTGTTAGTAGGGAGGCACCCAAAATCAGCCAACAGTGTGAAAGTTCTCTGTAAATACAGCAAACATAGGCAGTGTGAAACATTTTAAAATGCCAGAGAAAGACCCAAGAACGGCTGTTCTCCTGAATTATCAGAGAGGACATATACTTTGAGATTTTATACTGTCATATCTTTTACTGGGGCAGGGCAAATCAAATTTATTTCAGTCATAAGTCGAGTTGTGCTTTGCTGGTGCCTTTGCTGGGATGTTAAAAATGTTAATTTTTAAATTGTAATTTTGTAATTGTTTTTCTTTTTCTGCAACAAATGTGTTCAGAAAATGTTTCATTTTATTCAGATTCCATTTTGAACAAATATTTATTTTGGTGAATCCCTTTGTCAGCAACATTAGCATAGTATTCTAAACTAAATAAGCAAACCTCAGATACTAAGTCCTGGCTGATTGACTGCTGTTTACCTAAGGTGATAAATTAATTGGGTCATAAGCCCATTTTATTATTTTATGGCAACTTTATCCATTTATTTATTGTTTTGGTCTGAACCATTATGCACTCTTGCTTGTAAATGGTTCAACACTTCTTATTTTATTTAGCTCTAAAACCATTTAAATGTGAATCGATTCAACCAGTCAATACTGCATCATTCAAACATTACACTTATGACTCGCAACCTGTAGTGAAACATGCAGACATGCCAAAAGTCATGGAATAGCATTCTGCACATAAAGTGTTACCTTGGATTAGGAAAGCCATTTCTGTATAAGTGGGTGGTGTTATCTTGTGGGTGAGATTAACACTGACCAGTGTGCTCATGGTAATGTGACGTAAATTTCTGAAGTTCAACTGATCAAGCTTGCGAGAGAAAGTGGGTGCCAGATGGATGAGACATTTGTGTGGGCATTTAAAATTACTTGATTCATATTAACACGTGTACTGAGAAAATGCCTTAGAAGGCATCACCATCCACAGTGGACAGGTGTGCCCACAGCTGAAATCATATTTTTACTTGAGGATCAGGATCAGTACTTCCTAACAACAACCATCATATCTTGTATGTTATTGCTAAGGCTGGGCAATGTGACATTATATTATTGTATTATGATCATTTTAACATGATAATATACTTTTTTTCTGAGCATGTGACAGCAGTGGCACTAACAAGGACAGTGGTGGTGTGTTAGCAACATCCGTCACTGACATGCTTACATCTATCAACAAGATGGAGCAACTATGTAGTCTAATAAAATGGACAGTGAGTGGACACAGTGTTTAAACACTCCAGCAGCACTGTTGTATCTGAACATCTCATACCGGCACACACACACACACACTAATCTACCACTATCAAGTGAATGTCACTGGAGTGTTGAGAATGACCCACCTACCAAATAATACCAGCCCTGTGGAGGCCCTGTGAGTTCTTGACCATTGAGAAACAGGCTAAAATGAGGCTAACAATGTATGGAGAGAAAAAGATGGACTACAGTCTGTAATTATAGAACTAGAAGTGCTCCAGTATGATAAGTTGAGCTGATAAAATGGACAGTGAATGATGGAGAGTGAACAAGGAGGTGATCATAATTTTATGGTTGATCAGTGTAAATCACAGTACTAAGTGTTAAAAGTAGCAGTTTTTTAAAAATGGGCTGCTACTAATACATTTTGTCTTTGTGTCAAATTATTTCAATAATATGTATTGTTATTTTGTGACACACAGACAAACTGAATATGTAGCAAAAATGTCTTTAAGTGTCTATAATATTTTACCCTTTCACCCAGCACGTTAGAATTGTTAAATGATATAACATCACACTCACACAAAGTATGGCCTCGCAAAGTGTTCTAAAAAAACACACATTGCATACAAAAACAAATGTTCACCTTTATTTCTGATAGTGTTATAATACCTGATGGCTCCATAAAGTCTCTAATATATTCGGAGTGCTCTACATAGCTATGTAACATGGCACAGGTCTTGTGCTTAGCTGCACACACCACACATTTTTTTTTACAATAAACTGACAGATTTGTACACAACTCCGTGGCACACACTAATCTTAACAGTAAGTACATCGATGAGACTGGACAAGGGGACATTTTGTTACCATTGCACAGTACATTATTAGAGCTTGTGTCATCCACAGGTGTGATCATCAATATTTTCGCCCCAACTTACAGTTTAGCTATGCCGTTTAAATTGTTTTAATGACAGGGGACTTTCTTTCAACATGCCATTTAAAAAACTTATGAAAAATAATGTACAACAGAACATGGTCTGATCATTTAAAGGTGTAGCATAGAATGTCAAACACAACAAAATATGACTATTTTATATCCTTCTTTGGCTCACATAAATATGAATATTTAATTTACTTTCACTCAGATGATATTAAGACTTTGATTCAAGTTACTTCAATGGCACACTCAATCAAATCATTTTCACACACTCTGCTTTCATTCTCACATACCACCCCACTGGCAATTCACCACAGGTTATATGGTGGCAGGTCATTTCATTCTCAAACATACACACATATTCTACAGATGGCACAGGCACAGTCCATCAGCTGAATAATAACTTGTCACTCTCAACAGCAACACACACATTTATAGGGACAAACTGTCTGTCAATATCACACGAGCATACTGATAGGTAGATACATATAACCCAACTGCCCTGCAATAGTCCACCATTTTGCACCATCACTGTCAGACTTGGCCTCATCCACATGTATGCGGATCGTTCTGAAACTGACATTTCCAAAGAAATCCTCATCCAAATCAACAGTCAGGTGAATGCAAAAGCAACCTAAAGAAGTAACTGCATATCATTTTATACATTCATTGGGAACAAAACATGAAGAAACAGATCAGATAAATATCTTTCATACATAAATTTAAACATGGTAGATCACAGAACGTGCCAATTACACAGGCTGATCATCACTCAGATAATATGTTCACATCACTATCAGAATAGGAGAAAATGTGGTCTCGGTATAAGTTCTACCAGGAGATGCTACAGACCCATTCCTCAACCAATCACCTGTTCCTGAGCCTTTACTCACAGCCCCTTTTTACTGGTTTTCAAATGCTGATGTTTTACCTCTTTTGTGCCAACTGCCACCAGTTTGCCCCATGCCTTTCAATCTAGGCAGAATTAGAGAGGGTGTAGACATTTCTAGACCTGGTTCGATGATGGGGCCAACCACAATGACTTGAAATTACATTTGGTATCATTCAAATTGTAAAACTTTGGTCAGAATTAAACTTTATTTTTTAGAATTTACTCAGAAAGGTGCAGAAAAAAAACATCCAGGAAATGACTGGGAGGTTAGCAGAGAATGGTCAAAGTGGTTGGAGCTGACAGGAAGGCTACAGTAAATCAGATAACCACTCTACAATTATTGAAAACAGAAAACCAGATTTAGAATGTCCAAGCCTGAGGAGGATGAGCTAAAACAGCAAAAGACAATGTGGGTTCCACTTCTGTCAGCCGAGAACAGAAAGCTGAGGCTGCAGTGGGCTCAAGGTCATGGACAGCTGAAGACCAGAGAAGTGTAGCCTGGTCTGATTAATACAGGCTCAAAGATGGTAGGATCAGAATTTAAGGCTAACAACATGAATCCATGGACCCAAACTTTCTTGTGTGAACAGTTCAGACTAGTAAAGGTGGTGTAATGGTGTGCAAATGTGTTCTTAACACCAATCAAAAGAGCATGATAATGCTGAACGTTATGCAATATTTGTATAGATTTAATTAAATAAAAGTAATAATGTAGTTTGGAACACTATAAACTATATTTACAGAATTAATTAATCTGGGTGTAATATAATGCAATAACAGTGACAGTAAATAGAATAGTGAATCAACTGAGTAGGTGCACACACATAATTTGATGATGACTTGCATGTGTTAAACTTTCTCAGTTGAAGTTTTGTGGGACAGTTTTCTGTTATGAAAATGAAGGAAATGGGTGGTGTGCCAAATATCAGGCAAACAGAAACATAAGCCAGTAATCCATATTCATTCACTTACATTATCTGCTCTTAATGTCAGGGAATCTAGCAGTCTGCTTTATGAATCTTACCAAATGGCATAATTAACCGGTATTCAAAAAACAGGCAGTGACGAAGAGGAATCGTGTGTTAACTGACAATGTAACAAAATAATGCTTGAAGTGCACAACATAATGTTTTACAAAAATACTGTGGTGTGGAAATCAAAATGCAGTAAAAATTTGGATTTTCAAAATCATCTTTATACATGTGGAGTAGGCCTGAAATACAGACAGACAGACAGACACACACACACACACACACACACACACACACACACACACACACACACACAAAATTGTGCCTACACCCACGAGTCTGGAGATGCGGGGTAGGCCTGAGCTCGGTAGGAAGGCCTGCGTGTGGTGGAGTAGAAGTCCACGTAGTTAGTGTTACGTTTAAGTGCCTGTCTCTCGTTCACCACTGGATAGTTGAGCGGCTCATCCAGATAAGGGTCATCGTAACCCATTGGAGACGCCAGATACATTCCGTAAGTGTCATAGGCCCTTTGATTCGGCTCATCTGCGTAGTACAGTTGGCTATGCTAGTAAGAGAAACATAGAGTAAGAATACGGGGAGCCATACAAATATTTTGTTGCAATTTTTCGATAACAATTTATATGTTTGCTGAAATTGGTCTGTGTAGAGAGGATACATAATCCTTAATACTTAAACTATTCTAGTCATTGACTAGTCATTAGTTAGTAATTGACTTAAAATAGCAAAAATTTTATGATCCTTTAACTTTTTGAGAGGATTCTATATTCTGCAAGTTATTTGTAAGGGATTGGGCTGATTCTTAAACTTAAAAAGTACCACCACTGCAGATTCGTACTGGATTAAAAATGAAATTTTGTTGAACAAATCATAGCCCACCAAATTGTATTAGTTGTCACCTAATTTGTAATACTTATTTGAGCTTATATAAACATTTATTTACATTCCTGAAGTGAAAATATGCTAGTATGTACCCTGTGATTCTAAAACATATTCTGGAAAATCATTTATTTCTTGTCAACTCTAGTGTTAGAACACAGGGCCAAATGATACAGCTTGCCCCGTTACATCCTCTAAAAAATTTTTTATCAACTGTATGTCTGGAAGAGGCTCACCTGTGGCCTTTGAGGTTCCTCAAGTGAAGGGGAGGGAAATGAGCTTATGAAATAGGCAGAATTCTTTCCTGACCCTAAAATATAAAAACATTTTCATTTCAGTACCTTCTTATCACAGCATGTGGTTAAGTAGAAAAACACAGTTTCTCACTGTTAAGGCAGATCAACAATATTCACATCAAAGACCTATTTTGAACTTCTTATTAAAATTCATATCTTGTTAATACTGAAGCTTTAAAGCAACACCATGGAAATAGTTATTTTGATTCCAATGTGTGTTCAATACATCTGTTCTTTAAACTGCATGTTGCATAATTTGGAATGGAAATTTTTCTAAACTGGGGAGAAAATTGGGATGAAAAAGATGAAACAAGTAGGATTGGCAGTATCTACATCAAATGGCCTTTCTTGGGAATAGCTTCAAGCAGCGCCATGGCCAATAGATCTGAGTTGGGCTGGGATTACTAAACTTTGTACAGTTAAGGCTCAGTAAAATCTCTGTAGGTGTTACATCAAGGTAAAAATACCAAGTGCATGTGTTAGTAAGTGCTGTCTGAAATCATTTTTACAGTTTTTGCAGTACACAATGATGAGTTGTGAGATGTTACATAAAGTCATTTAGGTATACTCACCTTTTAAATGAAAACTTTGGAAATAGACTGGGTGGCTACATTTCAAAGTTTTATTTTTGTGAAATGAAAGACCTTTATTTGCAAATTAAAATGTAAATTTTGATACTGGTGTGCAAACCCCATCTAGATGAAACAGCATTTACAGCTATACAGTTCAAATTACAGTAAACCATTCAGGCTTACCTGTATACAGATTTTTGTTTCTGTTGGTGTCGCCATAATAGTTATAAAGTTGCATAGAAGACTGAGCCCTCCTTTTACTCAGCCGATGTTCCCTTATTCCCAACATAGCCGGAGAAGAAGTGGCACTACCACCTAACCACAATAAACACAACATATTAAAAAATGAAATGCATATATTCAATATAAATAATATTATAACAGTAATATTATAACAGTAATATCATATAAATAATAGTATAACAGTAAAACATAAGCTGCACAACTGTACAATAGGCAACAATTCAGTTGTATTGCCCTTTTCTTTGTGACCCGCAATCCAATGCTGGTAGTGCTGGCTCACCTGACTGAATGACAGGTGACATTTGTAAGTTGCTTGTTGGTAGGGTGGGCTGGGACCGGTACCGGTCTCGCTCTAAAGTTGACACTGGTGTGATAAAATGGTTCTGATTCCACCCATCCTGGTAAAATACATCACAGATTGTCACGACTGAACTTACAAGAAGCCAGAACTAATGCCTGGGAAAAACATCTGGATTGCTTACTTTTTTATAGATGTTACGCAGATCTCTGTACTGCCATAGAGTGTTCAACACCTGTGCAGCAGCCTTGACCACTTTCATGGAGTACCTGAATGTCAGAGAGAGGCACAAGGGTGTATTCAATCCAACATGAATGTGACAGGATCAGTACAGCATTATCAGATAGCATTACAACAGTGGTTGTTTCATTCAACTTTCTCACAATCATAGAAATTATGTACTGTGCTATTTTATATTTAGCTAAAGTCAGATTTATTAACCCTTTCCATTGGGCACAGGGGTTGAACAATGAAACTGAAACACCTGGTTTTAGACCACAATAATTTATTAGTACGGTGTACTAGGGCCTCCTTTTGTGGCCAATACAGCGTCAATTCTTCTTGGGAATGACATTTTTTGGATACAGTCTGGGTTAGCACCCAAACGTCCCTTTCAGAAAGCTTCCTCTTGCATTCACAGTTAATCCTGTTGGATGTGGTTGGTCTTTCTTGATGGTATGCTGACATTACCCTGGATACCTTGGCTCTTGATACATCACAAAGACTTGCTGTCTTGGTCACAGATGCGCCAGCAAGACGTGCACCAACAATTTGTCCTCTTTTGAACTCTGGTGTGTCCCCCATAATGTTGTGTGCATTGCATACAAAACTGTGCTCTTACCTGCTAATTGAACCTTCACACACTGCTCTTACTGGTGCAATGTGTAATTAATGAAGATAGGCCACCTGGCTGCTCCAATTTAGCTATGAAACCTCCCACACTAAAATGACAGGTGTTACAGTTTCATTGTCTAACCCCTGTATGTTTCACTGTTAGTTTTTTTCTAAGAATATTTAAGTGTTATACAACTTAAAGCAGTAGGTTCCTAATCATTGGTGTAGGTAAGAATGAAACAAACAAAGATGGCCTAATTTCCTTTGTTCATGAAGGGGAATCCCCTGTTTGTTTCATCCATTCAAGAAGGGGGAATCCCCAGTTCATTTTGTCTGTTCATTCCAATAATGGTCTGAAGATACTCCTGTAATTTTTTTTATGTTTTCCCTTTGAACACACTATACAGAAAGTGTGTTTCCTGTGTTACTAGTGAAAACATAAATGATAAATGCAGACATATGAACCAGTGCATTCAAAGACAAACTGTATTTTCTCTCTTTGCTTATATTTAATATTCAATTCTGGCATCTTATCTTTGACCATCTTACCTCTCCCCCCTCCCTCGGCTGATGGCAACTAGCTTGTCAATTCCACCTGCCTGAGCAAGTGCACGGGCATTTTCCATATTCCGACTGGTAACTTCATGCAGCGCACAACACACAGCTGCCACTGTCTCATCAGACAATAGTGAGGGTCCGTGACCCGGGAGGCGTGTCACCAGGTCTGGCATGGCATACTTTCCTGTAACAGTAAAAAAATGTTTCTCATGGTATAGGAAAGAAAATATATGCCCATATTTCTAACATTTCTTTTAAATGTGACACATCTGTTCAATGGAGACCCCTTCACACACTGTACAATTAGTGCATGGGCAAATACAATAGCCAGCACCATCTAATTCCATTTACATATTGCAGTTAAAAAACTGCAAACAAAAGAATTCTAATGATTGACTGACATTTGTGAGAACTTCACAATACAATACAAAAGTTTGTAAGCATAGAGGCTATTTTCACATTTATTATAGAACTTTTTAATGAACAGCAAATAGAATTGACATACTAACCAATCAGCTCCTTGTTCCTGGCATCCAGAGCCATGTTGCGCAGTGCGGTTGCCACAGAACACACCACCCTGTCATTATCCATCCTTAGCAACTCCACTAAGATAGGCAAACCCTTCTCCTTACGCACTGCTGCTCGGATGTATGCCGCAAACTGACCACACACAGAAAGAGAGAACAAGGGTCTCCAAAAAGATTTTGTTTGGAGCTTGGAAAAGTTGCTTTTCATTCGGAGTGTGTGAAACTTAAGCCACTCACATAATTCAGTTCTATACTGTGGACTGTGACTGTAATGTGTCAGCATACAGCAGTGGAACTGCGTGTAGCCTACCCTCCAGCTCCCAGCCGAGAGGTTCTGCAGTGACCCAGCTGCTCCCTCTAGTGTGGCGGGGTTGGAGCTTTCCGACAGCAGGGTGAGGTAAGGCTTAACCACTGATGGGTGCCACAGCATCTCCGCCCCCTTTGGACTGCCAGAGAAACCAGGGATGGGCCCAACTCCATCCCACTGTGCAGAGAAATTATATAAAGCATATGACATATTATTAATGGGTGAAAGCTAAAGCTAAAATATATATTTAAAAAAATCTCAAATTGCTTTGTGTCAGGTTCAGACATTATGTTTAAATATATGAAAGTATTTTGGGCAGCATTTACTATGTTACTATTATCATACTTTTATTAACTTATATATGAAATGTTTAAAACATGATTTATGAATACATTTAAATGTCACAGGAACTTTTACTATTTCACATGGCTAATAGATGTTTCATTTAGAATAGTAGATATATTTTATTATTGGTGTGTCTAGTTTCAGAATTATCATTGTTGGTAAAATTCTTGGGTTTGAACCAAAATTTCAGGTCTGATAAAAGCTATCATTACAGGAACAAAAGCTTAGTAAGCTTAGTAAGGATTATGCTTGCCTGCTGGTCCTGCCAGGACCTTTTCTTCTTCTTCTTCCTTAAGCCCCAGCAGCTGTAGTCAACCTGCTTGCTGGAAGGGTCATTGCCCAGGAGCGTGTCCAAGTCCTGGGTGCCCATCAAACGAGAGGGAGGCATCTCCAGCTCGAGACGATAAGACAGGTTCCTCAAAGTGCACACACAGTTTTCCACAATCTTAAAAGAGAAAGGTCAGGGTCAAAGAGTTAAAACCAAGAAGCTGAGTCATTCTAAGCAAATGGAAAAGCAAAGCAGTGTTAAAGAACCTGAAAAAAATCTCATCAACCAGGAGGTGGCACTCTAAGACTTACATTGAAATGAATGCAGTACAATAATGTGCTTGGCCATCAAAGCTACTAAATCCACTTTTTTGGCATCTGTAGCAGTGTGGGAGAGATGGAGAGATGATGGCGTGGGATGCCTGCTTCCTCTTTAAGAAGAGAGCACCACAGCCAACCACCAGCTGCCACCAAAAACAAATAAACCATTTCTGCTGTGTATTAACCTGAAAAGACTCCTTTTCACTGCTCCAGTACCTGAAGCATTTTACTTACCTTGCTGTCAAAGTCAGAAGTGTTGATACATGTTTTAATGATGTAGAGCAGAGAGTCAATCAGTCCCTCACAGCACCGCATCTGCCTACGGGCTTCTTCCCCAGCTGAACTAAGGTTTCTGGCATGCACATACACACATATAATCATATAATATCATTGTTTTACTCGGTATATATATATATATATGTATGTATATATATTCTACCATATACAACACTGTGCAGTAAAAGGGGTTTTGGAAATTCCTCCAGATCACATTATCACATTTGAAGAGAGGAGTAAACATAAACAGAATAAAAATGAACATCAATTTACTGATTAACCAAGCATTGGATGAAATTTTTAAATAATACTACATTATCATGAGAAGAGCTTTAGAGAAATTTTAATGAACACAAGGAACAAATAAAACAACAACTGTGTAGAATTTTATTCATTCTAATATCATTGGTTTACTGAGAAAATACAATACAACACTGTATTGAATATTTAGACACTGTTGTATTAAGATTTTTTGTCTCTGAATTGGTAATAATGGTAGTAAGAGAACTAATTACTGTTGGACTTAAAAAAAAAAAAAGAACAAATGTATTTAGGTGTTTATATTGTGTAAATGCAACCCCAATCCCACTGAAGTTGGGACATTGTGTAAAACATAAATAAAAATAAAATATGATGACCTGAAAATCCTTTTCAACCCATATTCAACTGAATACACTACAAAGACAAATGGATACATTTTATTGATTATTGCAAATATACACTCATTTTGAACTTGATCCCTTTGTACTGTATTCAATTGAATATAGGTTGAAAAGGATCTGCAAATCAATTGAATATTGTGTTTTTATGCATGTTTTACTCAATGTCCCAATTTCTATTAATTCTGGATGAACAGAACACTAGAAATGCTCTAAAACTCACCATTTTGGAGATTTATGTTTCTCATTGAACAGTGAAAACACTTGAAAGCAATACCTGAGGCATCCCGTAGTGTTTCTCAGTACCAGTGAGGAATGCAGTTTGAGCTTGTGGTCTTCTCTCTGGGGGGCTGCACCCCACCCTGAATGAGGGATAATCACTGTGTTGGTAAGAGGACCAAGAGCATCCCGCACAATCGTCATCTTCACAGAGTCACAAGATGACAAGTTCCATAACACTCCTGTACACAAAATGATACACAACAAAAGGAAAGAAATCATTCACAACAAAATAGCATATTACATGTGATGCAATGAGCTAATAGTCCTGTTTCACAGTTACTGACAATTACTCTAATTTGGTAGATGAAAATAGTGCTTGTAGACAGTCACCAACAGTGGTAATTAACCTGTGCACACAATAATCCTCAATAAACACATAATCTGTATATTTGTAGATTGCTGTTTACTGACTCAATATAGATTCAATTCTAATTTCTGATGATTTCTCTTTAACAGTTCATGTGTTTATATGTTTGTACTGGCTATAGCAATGATGGAGAAGCCAGTAAAGAAGGAGAAGGTGCTAAGCTGGGGAAGGATCCAGCCTGCCAACATGGAAACTGAAATATTCAACACTATGTGATTGTGTGTGGGTGTGTGAATGTATGTGTGTATGTGCAGCAAGATTTTTCAGCCTCAGCTTTCGTTAAAACAGCTTGTCTCTCTTCATTAATCAGAGCTGAACCCCAGATAAAATGCTTTTTCCACTGTCCTTGCTGCACTACACAACACAGCATGCTGTTAACTCTTCCAGTTATGTAATGATATACTGAGCACAAGAGAGAGAGAAAGATAGAATGAGAAGAAATAAGACCTTTAAAAATGACATATATTACTTATCAGTAATAAGCAGAACAAACAGACAGACAGAAGCTTGAGTTATACAATCTAAGAACATGGGGTCCCTTTTGCTGAATAAGACACTTTGACCAATCACTGATTGAGAAAATGCTGATGTGTGCAGGTACCCTGAAAGATAATTCCAGCTACTATCATGTCATGAATGTGCTTATGTCCTACATACACACTGCTGTTGACAACAATACCAGTAACAGCTGTAACGTTAGTGCTGGAACTAATTCTGTCAACATTAATGCATTAACATTTCCAAATTTGGACCAACTTCCTCCCTTAATGCAGTCCTTTTACAGAGCCTGACATATTAGCAGTTTCATTCAGCAGTGTAAACACAGCATATCACAGTTGGGGGCAAAATGTTATATCTGCTGAAATACGAATTCAATCTCAAAAATAACTCCCATTCTTATTTTTACCTTCTCTCCTTCTGCACTAAAAGTATCTTCTCCTCTTGGTTTTAAACCTGTTGTTTAGTGCAGATTTAAAACCACAGAAAGGTTTGTGGTACCCTTGCTGGGAGAGGAGTGTATTTTCCCACATGATTTTAGCAGCATGGGCAAAAACATCAGAAATCAGCCAAATGTCTAGTACAAGGTCAACTCACTACAACCACAGATACTACAAGACTTTTTCATATTTCACAGTTCCACACTGCACATCAAATGCTCCTCTATGCTGAACAGCCTGTGTATTCTTACTAGATCACAGCTTCATCCTGTTCACTCTCTCTGCTTACTTATTCAAACTGTAATTAACAATTTAATCACACTGCACCCATCAAACTTTTTTCTCCAACTTACCTTCCCACACAACACCTTGAATTCAAATCCAAAGCCGATTTGTTAATGGAAATATGTATATTTTAAAATGGCAACAATCTTGATGAAACGATACGTCTCTACTACATCTCAAAAAAATTATAATACTGTGAAAAAGGTTTTTAATATTAGTAAAACAGTAAACAGTAAAACAAAAGTAGCCTTGAATTGTCACTTGATGTGTAATGAATATAAAATATGACAGTTTAAATTTTTGAATGAAATTGGGATCATGAATGAGATTTTTAACAATAGAATACCGAAACAGATTTTGAAAATCTGTTGCCAAACATAATATTGCAAAAAATAATATTGCAATATTGATATTTTTGTACATCCCTAACATTTATTAATATATTTAATATCTATTAATACCTAATTAATACTATATTTGAAAATAGTACATTATGTATAGTGTATGTTAATGTGTGTATACTCTGTATATTTATATACATTAAAATATGATGGATTGTATCTGGATATCTTGTTCATATATGTAATGAGATGTTTCTATGCCAAATGTTTCATCTAATCTAAAGTACTGTAACCAAAGAAACAGCATGACTCATTTAACAGAATTCAGATAATTTTGTCAAGCACAAATAAGTACAAACATGTACAAAAGCAAACGCACACACATGCGCACACACACACACACACACACACACACACAAACACAAACACACACTAACCAGTGACAAGCTCCCGCACTTCTGTTTCTGCTGTCTTCCTCAGCAGCCGGAGTAGAGCTGGGATTCCACCGGCGTTCCTCACACACACCTTATTGTCGTCAGTGGCTTTGCCAAACACCAGGTTCCTGAGAGCGCCACAGGCACTGCGCTGCACCTCCAAAGTTTTGTGATCCAAAAGATCTACCAAGTGCTGTATCCCGCCGAGCCTGCACACCTGATGCATCATATGTGGTTACACACTTGGTGTCTGTATATATGTGCAGAGTGTAACGGTAAAGGGTGTTTGTATTTATACCTCAGCCTTGATGCGGTTGTCTCTGTAACAAAGGTGTTGAACATAAGCAGCAGCATTGGCCTGCACTGAGGGGAAGTGATGCTGCAACATGCGGATGACCTCTGGCAGTTCAGGATCTCTCCAGGCAAACTCCCTGTATGCACGCGCGCACACACACACACACACACACACACACACACACACACACACACACACACACACACACACACACACACACACACAACACACACACAGTGAACACATGCACAAATGAACACCCTCTTTATATATATCTTAATTAACTTACTATATATTGCCTTAATACAACATATCATGGAAACTGCCTGCTGCAAATGTATTTTTGCATGTTTCTGTAATTCATTTTCAGAGGTTGTAGGTTTACCGAGGATCTTTGTGAATGCTGTCTATAGATGGAGATCGTGTGGCACTGATGTTATTGTCAATGGCAGCAGGGTGTCTACCATAGTTGGACTCTGTCTGCCGGTAAAGGGTGGAGCGATAAGTGTCAGTGTGTGATGGCATTGAGTATGCCCCCCTCTGGTAGCGCAAGGTACTACACTGACTGGTAGTTCTTGGCAGAGTTCCTAACCCTGAAAAAGACAGAATGATATGAAATCACAAAAAGCACAACTCCATAGTGATATTTTATTAATGTTTCCTAAAATATTGTATGTTCATGAAATGCTATACATGTAAAAATTAGATTAAGTGGTACTTTATGTAACATGATATGAGTATGAAAGGATAATTGTAAAATGAGAATAGCTCTTTATGTTAAAAAAACAAAACAAAACACATGTTTGTACCTGTGTTCCTGGAGAGGGCACTCTGAGAGCCATGGGTAGGGCTCTGATACAGCGGGTTCTGAAAGGTTCTGTCCTCGTACACAGGGGTTATGTGGTGGTCTGGAGAGTGGGTTTCTTGGCCTAGCTGGCTGTGCTGACTATATGAACTCTGTAGACCTGTATCAGGATATAATAAATATGTTGACTTATGTTCACATGGGCATCTTGCTAGTAGAGACTTTTTTAACCGTTTTGTTTCCATGATTATTTTCATTATGGATTAATCTGCTTTTTTCTCCTTTAAACAATGGAGAAAATGGAATGGTTAAATCTCTGTTTGTTTGCATCTGTTTTCAATACTGGGAATATAAGTATTTGATACTACTTTCCCACCTACAACAAATGGAGAGGTCTGTAATTTTTAGCGTAATTATACTGTGAGTGATAGAAAGAAAAATTGTATGATTTGAAAAAATTAATTTGCATTTTATTGCATGAAATAAGTATTTGATATAATAGAAAAACTTCTGATAGAAGAACTTAATATTTGGTAGAGAATACTTTGTAATTACAGAGGTCAGACGTTTCCTGTAGTTCTTGACCATGTTTTCACACACAGCAGCAGAAATTTTGGCCCACACATCCTTACAGATCTTCTCCAGATCTTTCGGGCTTCAGGGCTGTCACTAGGAAACATTGAGTTTCAGCTACCTCAAAAGATTTTCTATTGGGTTCAGGTCTGGAGATGCTGGAAGACCCAGCCATAACACATCTTCAAAGATCTTACTGAGGGAAGGAGGTTGTTAGCCAAAATCTCATGATACATGCCCTCAACCATCCTTCCTTCAATACAGTGCAATCATCCTGTTGACTTTGCAGAAAAACACCCCAAAGTATGATGTTTCCACCACCATGTTTCAGGGTTGGGACAGTGTGCCTGGGGTTGTACTCATCCGTCTTTTTCCTCCAAACATGGTGAGTGGAGATTTTAATCCATGACAGTGTACTGTGTTACTAACGGTAATTTTTGAGACTGTGGTCCCACCTCTCTTCAGGTTATTAACATAGTGGCAATAGTCCTCCGGTATAGTTCTGGGTTGATTTCTGACCTTTTTCTGAATCATCCAGAGTTTCTTCTATTTTCTAATGTTTGTGCTGGTCTTTGCCATGGTGGAGAGGTTGGAGTATGATTGACTGAGTGTGTGCATAGGTGTCTTTTATACAGGAAAAAAGTTTAAACAGGTGCAATGTGCTGAGTTGGTAGATGACCAAATACATAATTCATGCAATAAAATGCAATTAAATTATTTAAAAATCATACAATGTGATTTTCTGGATTTTTAAGATTTTGTTTCTCACAGTTATAGACCTTTCCATTCTTTGTAGGTTGGAAAACTTCAGCAGTGTATCAAATATTTATTTTCCCCACTATATATGCTACTGTATGCCTAAAACCAGTATACTGCTCCAAACCTACATCAGGTTATAAGGTAATGCATGAAAATGACACTGTTCACCAAAATGTTTGAACTGTCACTTCATGTCCAGGGCTGTACAGTCCAGTTGTGAGAGCTTGTCCAGCAGCTCAAAGTATGCACTGTGATTCATATTTGCTGTCACCTGAACCAAAGGACCAATTTCTGTGTAACTGAAACACTCACAGAACACCACAGAACCTCCCCCAGCTGTAACCAAACTTTGCGTGCTGTTCTCCTGAGGTCTACCATGAACACAATGCCCAGCATTATTCACATACAGGCACAGATGAGATTGCTCTGAACTGATAACACATTTAAAAACATGAACAGTCCAACAGCTTCATATGTTCAGGGTATCAAGTGTTCTTTCAGAAATTAGTTGTGAAGAAAGTTGGCTTCTAGATGCAATTCTTGCCTCAAAGTAAAGTAATTTTAATTCACAAGCCATGAAACACACCAGCAGTCCCTGTCCTCCAGTTTTGTCATTGACCACAATTCTGTTGGCCCCATGATCATATGCTTCAATACACTTGCATTTTCAGCAAGTCCCCTCACATTACGGCCTTTACTCCTTTTGGCCAATTATTATCATCTGTTTGGCGACCCATCAAACAAGATATTCTGTGCACTACATTACCTCTTCTCAATGTATGAATCCTGTGGCACACCCTGCAGGTATTTATAACTCAATTATCTTTGTGCAACCCCATCTGCAGAAGGCTGAAATTACTTTCATCTTAAACATGTTTAATAAAGGAAGCTTACATTAATTTGCCACACATAGAGGCTACAGTTGTCAGACTACTGTTGTCTCATTGGTCTTGTCTGAATGTCAGTGGTTTCCTCTTCAAAGAGGACAATGCTTCATCAATGTAAAGAAGTACAGTCTTACAGTGCATAATGCCATAATTAGGGCAGTAGGACAGATCTCAGGCAGTATTCCACACAATGAGCTTATCATCAGTTGACTGAACACTAAAACAAACAAACACACACAAATAAACACACACACACACACACAACAAAATATGAGTGCAGTGTCAGTGGGTATACTAGATAGAGCAGGGAGCAGGGATTCAGGCTTTGCTAAGTACTTGGGTCAATACTGCCAAGGCTTTGGATCAGTGTGTCACAGCATCTGTTACTAAACACACACACGCACGTTCACATGCACGCACACACACACACGCGCACACACACACACACACACAGTTATAAATACACCAGTGTAAGTAATCATTTGTGATGGCATTACAACATGCCTTGGGGAGCACATTTTGGAGTTTGTTAGAAATGGTAGTGTTTTACTTTATAATGTTTAATTATATTAAATATACTTTACATACAGTATTAAAAATACTTCAAATATTCAAATAATTCAAATAATATTCTCAATTACTGTATTTTCCAGTCTATAAGCTGCTACTTTTTTCCATGCTTTAAACCATGCGGTTTATGAGGTGCAGCTTTTTCTTCTCATATATGTTATTTTCCAGTTTGTTTGTTTTTTAAACTTTGCGGGTCCGGCTTATATTCCGGTGCGGCTTATAGTCTGTAAAATACGGTAACTTAAATTAATTTGCATAATGGTGCATATTTTATTTTTTGTATGTTTTCTTAAGATTTTAGCATTTTAATCTACATATTGTTCTAACATTTTGAACATGCATACTTTATTATTCATATTCTGTTCTTTTCTCACTCTTTTTCACTTTTTCCCCTTCAATAAATCACCAAAGCAGTACCAGATTACTGCAATTTCTGTTACATTAGTTTCAGACATCCACACTGTGCTAGCACTGTGCTGAGTGATGGGGGGAGAGGTACGGAGGGAGGTCCCACCCACCCACTGGTGATTGAACTTGAGATTCTCCAAAAATAGTTTCAACTCTATTGGTAAAATCCCTTGTTGAAATATATGCACATCTGTTTGTATGTGTCAGTTGTTTTGCTATGTGTGTAGGAAGACAAAACATTCATGCAGAATATATTGTGACTGTATTGTAGCACCCACCTGTAAGACTGTCCGGTCTAGAAAGAACTATCCTCTCAAACATGTCATAGGCCCTCGCTCCAAACGAGGAATGTGTGTTGTCGTAAGCATGTGTGTCATGCTTTCCTAGTGTTCCATAATGCTGGGGCTGAGCCGTCATCCCAGAACGCAGCAGAGTTGGGGACTCCATCCCATCACCGTGTCGACCAGGGAAGCAGGAGTGGAGTGAGTCTGGGGCGTGGCTGGAGGAAGGTGGGAGGGTGGTCCCAGGGAAGACGCTGGGCAAGGGGCGAGGCTCAGAGACGATGGGTGATCCATAAGGGCTTCCCAGAGAGGAGCCCAGCGGTGGACGTGAGGGGGTTGGAGATGGGGCGTAGAGGGGTGAGGAGGCACGAGAGGGCACTGAACTAACACGCCTCATTACACGCCCACCTACCACCTGTGAGACAGAGCACCCAGCTAATCAAAAGTTTGGACACATTTAGGTAATACATAGATTGACTCATAGCTGTGTTACCAGAAATACTACAGTGAGATATTATTTGACGAGTGGAAAATTTGGAAAGAATTCTTAGAGTCCACAGCTTTTGATTTTAGGATGTCTAAATACAAGTATCAGGAATAAATCAAAAGTGTAATTGAGCAGTTCTAGGTAATATATTTAGATTACATGACATGACTGAGAAAGAGTAAGTGCCAGAGGAAAGAGTAATACCTGTGTTGACGCCTGTCCCTCAGCCCTACAACCCATGGCCAGGCTTGGACTTCCACTAGGTGCAGAGCTAGTTGACTGCGATCTCCCCTCTGACCTCCTGGGGGTCACCATATTACTATAGTAGCCACTCACTTCCTGGTAACCACTGTCAGAATAGGAATTCATCTGAGTTGAGCTGCGTGAATTAGCTGCTGACCCTGAGTGGAAGATTTACATGAGCAGAGAGTGGAGCAGGACATGACAGACAAGAAAGGAAAGAATGATAGACAAAGGGGTGAAGAAATTACCTCATTATTAAAATACACCAGGTTACAGATAAAAATCCAAATCAATTCAAATCACACAATCAAATCAAAGTAAACTGTCATTGGTAAAACAATTTACACAATTTTAGCACAATACACTGCTGCAGTGAGATGAACAGATAAGACACACAAAAGATTTTATAGCAGAATATGGGATATTCTGAAGAGTATACTAACAAACTCTCACTTTCATGCAGAGAGATTTGTTCCAGTTCAGGAGAGTACGGTGAGCCTTGAACTCTGACTCCAAAAGTGGGTGAAGGGCACTCATCTGATGCATGTGGTTTGGACAAACCTCCAGCCGAGTCTGGGAAAAGACAGTAGAATCAATACAATATGCATTCAATCATTTAACACAGTAACTATATTCACAGGTAACATATACAGTTTTGTGTTTTCACACTGGCCACCGGCCCATGTGCAAAATCTGCAGCAATACCATATGGGTCAAGCACAAAAATATACTCTGTGCATGGTATTCTAGCAGTTTATAAGCAATAACAGCACAAAATCCATATTTTAGTATTATATATGGAGTGTTAAAACATAAAATATAGGCCAAACAAACCCCAAAAACAGCTATATCTGAAGTTACTTTAACCAAAAGTAAGTATTTATCCACAACTGTTCCACAACAATAAGCTATTTGTCACCTGATATTGAAAACAACTATCTAGCTAACAAAAGTGAAACAATGCCGGTAACAATGTGGTCAATTAACAGTTAATTAAAAAAAAGTTATGCCCAAATTTATTCTTATTATGTAAAGCTCATTTAAGCAATACAGAGAATAAAGACATTTGTAGCTTGTAATCTTATGCAAGACAAACAGAACCCGCTTGAGCCTCCCAACAACGTGTGCTTGTGTCTATTAACAAGTGTTGCAGAAGGGCTCTGGTATACCGCTTAAACGACAGAGGTTTACCACATTTACAATATAAAACTCAACCTTTGACCTTTTAAATTATAAGGTAAAAATGCAATGCAATGTAATAAAGGTGGTGAATGTGCAAAAATATATATACAATAGCTGACACATAAACATAGCACAAATCAGTAGAAAATCTTACCTGCTGATCTCCACAGCAGAGACTTCTCAGAAGAACTGAAGAAAATGAAGGAAGATAAAAGAGGAAGAGAGACTGAAAAGCTACACCAAGTCCTCATCAATCAAATTATATGTCAGTGTACCAATCTCAAGTCACCATGTCAGACCACCTATCTTCTCCCTTGGCTATCTCTGGGACAAATAAAACACATATCAATCTGATACTAACATCCCAGATCAGCCAGCACCATCTCTGAGGTAAAGACAGAGTGTATCAATATTGTGCTAACACGCCTACAGTCCACACACTGTAGACTATTCATGACTCTGAGGTTTATCACAAGTCTTGGAAATGCAAAGTGACCAATAGTGTCAGTATGAAACAAGGGTTTAGTTATGTGTCAGTGAGGAGTGAAGAGAGCTGGAGTGTTCGTTTCACGAGTGTGAGCGTGTGTGTAGCCCAGGGGATCAGCCTGAGTAAACAACAGCACGGAGACGTCAGAGTCTGAAGACCGGAGACAAGCGTCTGATAGTGCCTGCTACCGAATGGCACTACATGTCACTGAGGTGCTGACTCTGCCAGCCTCAGAGAAACAGAGGCAGAAGAGACCGGGCCATGAGAAGGTCAACCACAGAAAGGTCAAAGGGCACACTGATGGCAACAGAGCCAATAGGAGCTTGACAGTAAGAAGACACCCAAATGGCCAAATGCACTGTCCCAGAACACCTGAAAAAACAATCAGTGTCTTATTGAGAGGCCCAACTGGCCAGCTGACCATGCAAAACAAAGGCACACAAAAAGAGAACTACTTTTAACACTGCAGACCTGCATGAAGTCTGAGCAAAATCAAAGAGGAGGAAAAAATGGCCATATACTGCAACTACTAAAACAAGTAAGGAAAAATCGGAACAGACAAAAAAGGATTCTTTCCTGAACCTGGATCTGGGAATGGTAATAATAGGCTAGGGTTTACTTTGAATGCAGATATTTATTCTGTCTCTAATAAAATAACCCAGAAGTAACTACACAGCAGTGGCTAATAATAGAAAATGAAATTCACTGTATGGAAAGATTAACTTTTAATTTGAGAGTAAGGATGGATGACCTCATATAGTACTTGGGAAAATGGGATTTATACGCAATGCTGAGAGAGTAATGATCCAGCATATGCTTTCAGACCACTGAAAGTAATATATCAATGGAAAGATGCGCCAGTTGTGAAAAAATATGCATCCCATTTTCTTTTATTTCCCCTCTTTATAATTCAACATTGAAAGTTTGCATGACTCACCAGAATGGCTGTGTTTGCTTACTTTTTCAATTAATTCATATACTTACGAATTACATACTGACACATACTGTATGTCTTTGAGGTCTAATATGAGGCACTGTCACTAACTAATTTTAAACACTCTTGTCTTTGGTGAAGACACTATTCTAGAAACACTATTCTATAGGAGCTCTGATGTGAAATTGCAAAATTTCAGTAATCTGTAAGCAGCTTTTCCTGCCATCAACCTCTTTTGTTTCCATACAGATAGGTTTTGGAACCATTTACCTTAACTTAAAACCCTGGCTGTGACTGAAATGGATCCCTATTCCCTCATTAGTATTATGTTATATATGGGTGAGACTATTTAGTTTATTAAGTAGTGGTAGAAACACAGATGAATTCTGACACTTTCTCATCAGCAACGTGCAATAACTCCCGTTGCATTACCAAACACATGAGTGTCTGAGCCATGTTTTAAACTCTGTACAGACACACAAATTGAATTCTGAATTAAAGTTAATAAAGCTCTGTGTTGTTCGTGGAATAATCCTTGATTATGTTGCTTACAAATATAAGCCTCTCATTAATGAACTAATGTTACATGGGAAAATATCTGAACTTCACAGCATCCAGTGGCTTATAACTGTCACTGTCATAACTAGCAGCTGTATGAAAAAATGTCATCAGCTACATTCTTTCCACTATCCTGCTTAGTAACAATTTAGGCCCTGGTCCATATTCAGCTCATGTAGTGAATAATGTAGTGATGTTTATTATAAATTACCAATGAAATTCACAGTCAAATTTCACTTTTTCACATTCAGACACTTGGAAAATGGCTGAGCTGCTCATTAGTGCCCTAAAATGTAAATAGGGATCCATTTTAACCACAGTCCATGTACAAAGAATTGTGGACTTTACTCAGACTATGTCACTGACCATTACAATGTCCAAGACATATTTTTCTGATTCATATTTAAACTCTGCACATACTAGGTCATTACCATATGTCTTTTTATTCATTAACAAGTCTTTTATTCAAAACAAGACACTTTATTGTGTGCAATTGTAAGCTGTGCTGAATTTCATTTACAACTCTTAGAATTTTCTCTGCTCAGACACTGTGTGGAGTTTCCTTATGAGCACTCCACTTGCATTAAACTTAAACTGGTGCTAAAAGAGTCAGGCTGGGTTGTGCAGGTGGCCTTTAAAGGTCTGATTGTGTGTCTGATTTTTTTTCACTTTGCCACTTTCCACATGCTGAAATTCATTACTAAAAGCTTAGCTCTGCTCAGCTGTTTAGGTTCTCACATTATGGAAAAGTTCCATGAGTACATAGACTTTAAACAACAAAAAAAATAAAGAAAGAAAATTGAGTAGTCACAATTGCAACCATTTGGTCTCAGGCTGAAGCCCCATCAGTTCAGTTCCACTTGACATTTTTAGGATCAGTTGAATTGCATACATAATCACTGTGCTTAAGAACAAAGGTAACAGCACACTACATTATTTCATCATCAATATCTCATCACTGAGAGCAAATGGGATTACCACTCAGTTCAGCACTGATCCCATGATGCCATATGAACATCTACACAATGCATTTGGTTAGTGAAAAACAAGGTTTCCTGCATACCTGTCACTGGCAACACCTGGAGACTCCGCCCCCAACCTGCATCGCTCCAGCTGATTGGCCACAATCTGTCTTTCTGCCTCAAGTTCTCTGGTCAGCCGTTCAAACTGGAGCTCCTATACAAAAGTGCGAAGCAAAATGAAATTATTAAACTGTATGAGAAGAGAATCATAACAAATAACTTGCCAGATATTAAACAGCCCAAGATAAAGCTTAATACCCAGACAACAATTCTGTGAAAAGTTTATCATCTTCTTTGTGTGTATGCTGCCTCAGTCCCTCTATGCTTGCTCTCCCCCCTGCTTTCTTCCTTACAACCTTAGCTGTGTGTGTGTGTGTGAGAGAGAGAGAGAGAGAGAGAGAGAGAGAGAGCGCAAGCATGTGTGTTATGTGTTTTGGTTGGTGACAACTGTGCTGTGTGAACAGGTCTTTCACTCACTATCTGAAAACGGCTCATTGATGCAGCTGTTTCAAAAGGATGGACACACACACACACACAAACACACACACACACACACACACACACACACACACACACACACACACACACACACACACACACACACAAAGTGCTGCTGCTTTGAGAAGCGGTAAAGAGAGTAACCAATCCAAAATCGTTTCTTCATGTTTCCTCTGAATGTCTACCACAGTGAAGTGATTTCCTAGACACACTTTCAAAGCCTTGCCTAGTCTCAAATAAAGTAGTCAGTCACCAAAGGGAATGGTGAATCACTGCAGCGCTGCTAGGCAGTCAAAAAATTGTATGCAGAGGTGTCAGCATTTTCTCAGTAGAGGGTGAAGTCAGGTTGGTGTGGTTCTGTTTTGTTTTGTGTTGTGTGCTGCCAGTCACAACAAGCCTCCACCATTCAACACTGCCCACAGT
The DNA here is from genome assembly GCA_034509495.1 of Acestrorhynchus altus. Taxonomy (NCBI): domain Eukaryota; kingdom Metazoa; phylum Chordata; class Actinopteri; order Characiformes; family Acestrorhynchidae; genus Acestrorhynchus; species Acestrorhynchus altus. Next base: position 20,438,414 of record CM067504.1, on the reverse strand, counting down.
GACAAAGCCTGTCTTGTACACTGACTTCATTTTAAGTACAGACTAGAACCACAAACACACACACACACACACACACACACACACACACACGCACACACACACACACACACACACGCACACACACACACACACACACATTCACAAGCTAAAAAACTCACTGGCACTCTCATAGAGATCCATAAACACACACTGGCTGAATAACAATGAATGTTATGTTCTTATATCCTGAAGTAATATGTGGCTGAGGATGACTTGGCCAAAGTAACATATTTTTTTCTGAAAGCATAAAATGTGTTTTAATTCTTTTCAATATGATGTGATGTCTTGACTCATATTTTGCAAAGGAGCATACCTCACAAAGTATGGTCAGTTGTGAAATGACAACTGCATTTGGATCAGTCAGTTTAAAGTACTGTTTCATGTTGGTTACACCTTACACATATACACATAGTATGTGTGTGATGCATAAAACATCTGTAACTAAAATGAAAGGTTTTTACAGTCAGGGTCATTTTGTTTGGTTTTGCAAAGCCATTTAAAACTACAAAGGTAGGACATTTATGTTCTTAAAATGTACAAAATGAACAGATTCACACTCATGAACTGAAATACTGAATAATTTCAAGGATTTATTGTCATTCACATCCCATGTTGTACATGAGGTACAACAAAATTATCTCAAGGTTCCTGTTACACCCAAAAAGCAATGTATTCAAAATATAGGAGAGAATAGTTAAGGAAATATAATCAATAATAAAATACAATAATAATAATAATAATAAAAATAATAGTAATGTGCAGTAAACAGTAACATGAATCACAGTTGTGAATAGATGGGTATGAATATAGCAGGTTATGAGTGAAGAGAAGGAAACAGCAGCATGGATAAAGTGTCGAGTGTGCAGTTAAAGTGTCAAATAGTGTTTCCAGCTATGGCAGCGACAGCGTTAGGTGGAAGTACGTCTCCAGGGCAAATAAGCATGTTTACCTTTTGTAGATCATTTGGTGTTTTCTGTGTATTTCTCTATGATGAGAAATTCTAGATAAGGTTCAACTACAAGTACTACCAACAAAGCAGTCTGTCTCTGTTCTACACATTTAAACATAAACCATACAGTACTGATTATTGCAGTGGTTCTCACTCCTGGTCCTGAAGTACCACTGTCCTTCATATTTTTGACTTTTCCTGTTGTAACACACCCATTTGGCCCAACAGGGGTTCATCAGTGAGTTCATTAGTTGGATCAAGTGTACAGGAAGCGCTGGGCACTGTCATTTAAACAGAATAAACTACAGATTAACTTTATGATCTATCTATATTGTTTTGATTTATGAAAAATGAAGTGTGATGTTCTGTGGAAGTTGGATGTTTGTTTGATTGTAGGTGGCTATTTGTGTATAGTGTCTGCTTTAGTGTATGGAAATCTACACAGATTGCACAGTTGGTATATTTGGAAAAGAAACTATTGCTTCTGCTATCTGTGAGAAATGGGCATTGGGATTATAATCTTGAAATGAAATTGGGTTTAATATGATATTTTATTTTATATATCCAAATAAAATATTGAATGTGTGTGTTGAATGTGTGTGTGTGTGTTTGCATTTACCTGCTCCTTGACGGATGCCAGGATGTTAGTTGTGGTTGTTTCGGTCTCCATCTTGCTGGCACTGGACCCTTCCTTGCAGCTTAGAACCTCCTCCTCCTCTGCTGCAGGCTCCTGCTCAGGAGCAGGCATCTCTGCTGCACACATATGCCGTGCGCGCACACACACACACACAGACATACAGACACACACAAGTGTACACATAATGATTTACCCACTGCAGTATTATGCATCAGATTCACAATGAGAGCCTCAACATAAAATCCATAATGACCTGTCAACTGCTTCAGCTACAGCATATCTGGCACAAAAGCCATTTCCAACTTATCAAAGCTGAAATGGCTGTATTCCTCTGTGTGTGTGTGTGTGTGTGTGTGTGTGTGTGTGTGTGTGTGTGTGTGTGTGTGTGTGTGAATGCAGCCCCACAGGCCCCCACTCTCCACAGCATTAGCTCCAGGGAGACATGAGAAGGAGAAATGTGTTGAAAGTGTGTTCCAACAACGCAGCATGCAAATCCATGCCAAGACAACCTGTTCCCTCCACATACACATAGGACAACAGAAGGCAAAAGCAGCCTGATCAGCATGTGCTCCCGGACCCACCCACTTAAAACGGATATTCCCAAGCTATTCTTCATTTCTGAGCTCATATTATATCAACTACAGAGCAAGGAGGGGTGTGGATATGCTAATACACAGACGTACCATAATATAGGTTCCAAACCTCTTTTCTGCCATGGCACATTAAAAGAAAATTAACCCAGTGGCACACCACTAACCACTAAATGCACTAACCACTGCATTTAACCATTTAAAGGTGAGAGATTTTACAGATGCTTTGCATATGCTACATGCTACATAAGATAAACACTATTTATTTTCTAACTGCATAGTAAGAAAATATCAATATTTACACATTTTCACAATACTTACAAGAAGTACTTACAAGAAAAAAGCTCAACAAATTACAAAACATAATCAAATTCATACACAAATCTAATTTCTGTATTTAGATCTCAAATACAGTCATTTTCAAGCAACCTAGGATCTTCTGAAATTAATAGTATCTGGCATGTGTCACTGTCTTTATAAGATTCAGGTGAATAAAGGTACATATTTGGAATACATTCTATATTGTATAATATATTGTAATTTATCGCATTATATCAAATCATGACACATTTTATCTTGCCAGATTCTACCAGTGCAGTCCTAGTAGTGGTCAACTGACTAAGATTTATTCCCCAAAATTTCAAACTGACAATTCAGAAGGAATTGTAAAGAACAAAACAACAATAACAGAGCATCAAAACGAAAATGGTAGACTATGTACAGAAATGCATATAGTCTGAAGCCAGTACCTAAAATGGAACTTGTGCTTTTGTTACTTTTAGACAGTTTTTTGAGTTAATCATTCCACACAATAAAACTTGTGAACCCAAATATGGCCACAGCACTCTTTAATCACTGTTAGATATCAGAAAATGGAGCTTAGCCTCTTGAGTGCAGCTTTGCCTGATGCCACTGCCCAGGGAAGAGGAATTCAAAAGCAGTGTACAAGGAAGCGAAAGCAAGTGGGAATCCATTAGGCTCAGAGCTAACCCTAGCCGACTGGCTTTAACATCTCTTCTCCTCTCCAACATTCGCTTCCTCAAAAACAAACTAGGCTACCTTAGATGGCAGCTAAACATACAATGTGAACATATTTTTCTTTTTACACAGGAACCTGGCTTAACTGCAGCCTTCGAGATAAGACTATTCAACTAACTGGGCTATGTCAACAGAATGTCAACAGAATGCCTGTGTGTTTACATCATAATTGTAAATGGGTGTAAAAACCATATCAGGGTGTTTTCCTCCTAGGTAAAATGACATATCTTCTATGTAACTATCAGAGAAAAATTAAGCAATAATACAAGAAAGGGAGTGCTTTAAGAGATATCAGCACTGCAGTCATATGTTCGAGGCCGTAAGCTAAAAAAGAAAAAATCAGCACACCAATACCTTACATTATAGAACAAACTTTTAGAGTTTATTATTACAATTATATTACAGTTACTTTATTATCCATTTACTATGAGGCACTTTGCCACTAAAACACCATCATCAGACTTTGCCCTTCAGTCAAAATAGACAAGGAACAGTTTCGCAAGCATCGGTGTTACAAGCAACAGCCAAAACATTAGGTGAGGTTATATTAATCCCATGGCTGCACACACTACCAAAGTTGCTGAGTATTAAGAATTCAATAGTCACTATTAAGAACTTGTTTTATGAGAAGCTGGTCGTTGTTTCATATTTGCTGCTCTATATTTCAATAATTTGTTTAAACTTAAATGGTGCAGTGGATCATGCCCTTGCTACCTATCTAGCAATACTTCTGATGAGTGTTACTTTGTTTACAGCCCACAGAGTCCGTGTTTAGTGTAACTAAGTGTGTTTTAGGACACCATGCCAATTAAAATAGCCTCTCCATCATTTAATATAGTGCCTAGCGAAAGTGTTCACCCCCTTGGATTTTTTTGTTTTGCTACCTCACAACCTGGAATTAAAATGGATCACTTTGAGGGTTTGCATCAATTCATTTACAGAACATGCCTACAGCTTTCAACATTTATTTCTTTTTTTATTGTGCAGCAAACACCAAATAGGACAAGATAACAGAAAACAAACTATGCATAACTATTTACCCCCCTAAAGTCAGTACTTTGTAGAGCTCCCTTTTGCAGCAATTACAGCTGCAAGTTGCTTTGGATAAGTCACTATGAGCTTGCCAATGGGATTTGTGCCCACTCCTCAAGGCAAAACTCCAGCTCCAGCTCCTTCAAGTTTCCAGTAGTAAACAACAATCTTCAAGTCTGACCACAGATTCTCAATTGGATTATGGTCTGGGCTTTGACTAGGCCATTCCAATACATTTACACATTTCCCCTTAAACCACTCAAGTGATGCTTTAGCAGTATGCTTTGAGTCATAGTCCTGTTGGAAGGTGAACCTCTGTCCCAGGCTCACATCACTGACAGACCAAAACAGGGTTCAATAATATCCTTGTATTTAGCAATATCCATCTCCCCTCAAATCGGAGCAGTTTCCCAGTCCCTGCTGCTGAAAAATGGTGTTCTTAAGGTGATAAGATGTATTGGTTTTGCGCCAGACATAGCATTTTCCTTGGTGGCAGAAAAGTTCAATTTTGGACTCATCTCACAAAAGCACGTTCCTCCATATATTTGGGAAGTCTCCCATATACCTCAAAACAAGCCTTCTTCTATTTTGTTTGCAAGTAAAGGCTTTTCTCTGGACACTCTCCCATACACCCCAGCTCTATGGAGTGTATGGCTTATTGTGGTCTTATGGACAGATACTCCAGTCTTGGGAACTCTGTAGTTCCTTCAGGGTTACTTTTGGTATCTGGGCTGCCTCTCTGATTAATGTCCTCCTTGTTTGGTCTGAGAGTTTTGGTGGGCTGCCCTCTCTTGGCAGGTTTGTTGTTGTACCATGTTCTTTCCATTTGATGATAAAGGATTAGATGACTTGAACTTGTTTGGAGATCTCTTTGGTCTTCATGGGGTAGATTGGTTACTGGTCACTTAATGGTGTTGCAGCCTCTGGGGCCTTTCAGAAATGCATATATAATGCATGTGCATATATTGACAGATCGTGTGACACTTAGATTCCACACAGATGGACTTCATTTCACTAAGAATGTGACTTCTGCACCAAATATGTAAAGGCAGCAAATAATACATCAGTTGCATCCTCCAAATTGCTCCAAAATATTCACAGGGTCCTTTATTTTGGAACAGCCTTAAATGTAGCCTAGGTTTTGGAATGCCACTAATGTTTCAGAATGGTACATCAGTAGTCTGCACTCTCTGATCAATGAGAAAAGATTAGGTTATCTGTATATGTGGTTGAGTAATACATGAAGATCTTCGGTCAGAGTACCATTATTGTGCAATACTAGCATGTCTTGAATGCCTATCAGCCAACTGTAAAAATGTAGTACCACATGGTTTAGAATCTCAGTAAGGTAAACCTAAAAAATTATTCATACTGAATTTCAATAAATTACACTTTTTTTTGTTATTGTTGGAGATAAAGATGACTTTATTGGATAGTCATTGGATCTTGAATTGTGGATCTTGAAAATAAACAGCATATGAGATTGTAAGTATTAAATATGTTTCTGACTGATATAAGCATTAAAACAAACAAATAATATACAACACAATACACACACACACACACACACACACACACACACACACACACACACACACACACACACACAGCTTATATGACCTGCTGCCCTACATTTAATTTTATCTTGGTAATTGAGAGCAAAGAGAAAGAAAGCTACACACACCACACACACAACTACTGCCACCATGCAACATCCCTTCAACACACGCCCAGACAATACAAATCAGTATAAACTTCATAAATGCCACTCACCCGCTGTGCTGGCATTTGCAAAACTGAAATCCCAAATCCTCTTTAGAAGTCATTAAGTCCCCCACCCACCCCGATGCTGGATTTACCAAGAATCTGCTGTCGTTCACAACAGCTCTGAGTACAGGACTGAAGAGAAGAGAAGAGAAGAGAAGAGAAGAGAAGAGAAGAGAAGAGAAGAGAAGAGAAGAGAAGAGAAGAGAAGAGAAGAGAAGAGAACAAGGAACAAAAAATAGGAACAAAAAATAACTACCTTATGAGAGTCATCTGACAGAGTGTGCCAGCTCAACACAGAGGCCTCTCTCTTAGTCTATTCTCATTTCCAATGGAGTTATTTGAAGGGAAAATCTTGGCTCTGACCACAAACACATATAAGCAGACACACACACACACACACACACACACACACACACACAAAATACACACAAAAACAAAACAAAAAACCCCACATATTTTAATCTATCATACTGAGCTTACTAATGAGACAGTTAAGAAAAAGACCAAAAGCTCATGAGATAAAATAATTACGAGTGGAACTGTTTAGTATACAGGATAGAAATTAAGCCTCTTTACAACTCATTTGAATTGTTTACATTCACTTCCCATAAGTCCAAAGTATATAAAACTTTGGATCAATACCACAACACCACATTTCTTCATTTACGTTCAAAAAAAGCACCACCACTCTCAAAGGTAAATCACACTGCAAACAGTAAATATCAAATTTATAGAGTAGTGTGAAATATGCTGAGGCAAATCCCCATCCTTTGACCAAATATTGTGACTAAATTCTGGCCACAAAATGTTATATAGAATTTTATTGCATGCGGATGCTTAAAACATGTCTTTGGAATACTGGTCTGAGCATCCTATTGAGAGATATAGAAATTAATGCTTGAAAGAGAAACAACAAAAAGTCCCTTAAACATTTTGTTCTTCTGGGCTTCTGGAATAGGCAATATATAGTAAATATCAATATATTCAAAACTATTTTATACAAGATAGGGTTTCACAATATTTCAGCATTGTAATGCTGATGTTTCAGCATTGTAATTGCAATGTGGGCATGTGTAATACTGACATCACAAGACATGCAATGTAATATAAAGCAAATTTCATTAAATGTTACAATATTTTAGCAGCAATATAAATGTTTTTTTTTTTAATTACACAGTAAATATAGAGAAAATATATATCACAATGTCAGTTTTTTACAATATGGTGCAAGCCTAATACAAGATATTAATTACCAATTAAAATGACCATATTCATAATATTATGTATGTTACCATTTATTTACTATTAATTATTTTCCAAATTAGAATGTAAGTCTGTCATTGGAAATTGTTTGTTTTCCAAAGGCATGATGCTCAGCGTACAGAGTACAGTCTTGTGCAAATGATTCTGTAGAAACATCACAATTAAAGGAGCAGCATAAAATTCCACCATTTCAAACAACAGTGATCTGTACAATTGTTTCCTGATTAATATTAAAAATACATATTACTGAGATACACAATTAGATATTTACTGTTTAAACATAAGCATATGTTTTTGGTGTCACAGGTAAATACTGATATTTTAACATTATAGTTTAAAAGTTTTTCCATCATATCTTTTCATATATTCCCATTTCTATAAAACACATTGAGCTATTCGTTTTTTAGACATATTACCCAGTGCTACTACTACTTCAATAGATGCAATGGTCTAAAGTATTGGTACACATTTTTAACCCGGCTGACTTTCAGTACTAAAGTGTTCCCAAACAAATGTAAACAATGTAATTGAGTGTTGTGATGTGAAATGCACTAGTGTAACTCCAAAAACATTTTGTTCATAAATGTATTCAAACTGTCATATATTTATAGCACATAAAGTGAAATGTTTAAATCTTTTTTGTTTTACTTAGATCAACACTGCTTAAAGCTCATAAAGATCAAACAGAAAAGGATAAACAACACATATATGTCCAACTTTGACAAGTATGTTAATTTATACACTCATTGTTTGACTGGAGCTCCTGAATTACTGCATCAGTGTGCTGTAGCATGGATGTCTCTTCTGACACTGTCTCAGAAGGGGTTTGATATTAGTAATGTTGCAGTTGTAGCCCCTAAAGATGTCTGTGTATGGTGCCTCTCGATGCACTGACATAAGCCTCACTTCACTCCATGTGAAACTTTCTTGAAATCTAAGTCTTGAAATTTACTTTTCTTGTCACTCCCACCATATTTGTCCCTTCCAGTCGACTTCATATTAATATGCTTGGATACAGCTCTCTGAAAATAGCTAGCAATTACCTGGGACTTACCCTCTTTGTGGAGGGGGACTGATCATTTCTGGAAAACTGTCAGGTCAGCAGTCGTCCCCATTATTGTGGTTGCATGTGCAGAACTACACATGGTATGTGTACTGTTTGAATAGTAATTTACTAATTTAATAGTAAAGTAGCAATTTGAGAAACTGTATTTTTGATTTAATGAGCTATAAGCTATACTGATGAATATTAAAACAAAAAGGGTTAAAATGTGTCACTATGTGTAATGTAATAAATGTGTGAATAAAAATGACAGCTTAACTTTTTGAATTACATTATGAAAAATACAATCCTTTTCCAGAGTATTTTAATCTGAGCTGCACTAGTAAACTGTAGAATAATTTGTTGACAGACATCTGAAACATTTAATGTATGTAAGAGTTACATGTTGCCTGATGCCTGAGACACTGTGTTATGATAGCTTTGAGAAGGGTTTGGCCTAAAATCATTTTTAATCCATTTATGGCAGAGAAATGCATGCAGAGCATTGTAAGGCAAAGTAGTACCCAAAAGAAAATGTGATTTTCCACCATTTTATTGTTTCCACCATCACATTTAAAAACTGAGAAGATTTTTACTCAGAACAGACCCCTGGGTCCTACCATTACCATTCCAGAGTACATCATTTCTCATCACACCACTACTTGTTAGGAACTTGGTGTCAAATTGATAAAATTTCCATTTTCAAGCAGCCAATGGTGGTGACAAAAAAAATTTTTGTCATCTAAAAGCATCATCCAGAGGAAAACGATTCAGATCCATTGACTTGGGTCTTCCCCTAAAGCAAAGGCATTCATTAATTCTATACAGACAGTGATGCTTACATATCAGGCCATATGCCATTTTTAGTAATTCTGTCAAATTTATCTTTATCTCTTTCATTCAGGTTCCCAAAACATTTTCTGAAGGGTTTTACAGTAAATTAAGCACAAAAAAATAGTTTTTAAATGTGCAGTTTGAAAGGTACATCACCATTGGCAGCTTGGAATCTCACTGATGATGCAGCTACAGATTGAATTTAATGATGCATTTGCTTCGGTTAATCTTTTGTCATGTGTGTCACTGCATCTCTCACAAGGATTAAATTTTTTGGCCAAAGTGATCTGTCTTAAGAGTTGCACCCAGTAAAGCTTTGCAGTGCAGAAATTCTCCCCAGAATCGGGATTTGGTTTTGAGTCCCAGCTGTGCCATCTTGTGTCCACGGCCAGGGCTACAAAAAAATGCAACTGGATATGATTTAATTGGAATGAGAGAATGGCAGGATCCCGTTTTCCTTCTGCTGTGGGCCAAAGCAGCCAATCTGGCGTCTACAGCACATGGTCTGGCAGTCTAGTATGGAGGCGAGCCTGAGAAACGCTGTGTGGTGGTGGACTGTCTGAAAAGATACACAGGCAGAATCCATCTGCACATAGGTGTGTACCGGCCATCGCCCTCACAGATGGTGCTGTTGATGTTGTCATGAAACACAGGGGAGTCTGACAGATTACATCAGCAGAAAGGCAACATGGATATAGAGCTTAATAACATCTTTGAAAAGTTACCATTAGAAAACTGAATAAAAGTTGTGTCAGGATTTATTTAAATGTTAGGGTTAGGATTAAATGTTTATTATCATCACATAAACTGCTAAGTAACCACTAAGTAATTAAGAAGGTCAATTTTAGTTATAATTAGAGATTAGAGATAATATCAATGGTCTTTTCCAGTACTGATTTCTTTGCTAAACCTTTAGCTAATATCAATCCAATGTTTACCTTTAAAAAGTATGCTTTAAAATGCTATTTTCAATTCATTCATTTCAATTAAAGGAATAGTTTGAATTATCAAACAAACATTACTTTCCCAGATTCAGTCGATCAGCCACAAGACATTTAACTGATGTAACTGACATGTGCCTATTTATTTTACAACAGGACATGATAGGCTATCATTGCTAAAGAACACTGAACTTCCATTCCAAATATACATCGCCAAAATGATCTCAAAGCTCACTGAAAACAGAATTCAGACCTTAATTCATATTGTAACTTTTAAACACAAACCTCACTGTGGAGCTGATTGGAAGGCAACAATTTTGATCAACTTTCCATGCATTTTTAATACATCTTTTCAAAGATTTTTGAAGAAAATAAGCTTGGATTTTGCACCCAGATAGAATTGCTGCAAAATCTTAGCATGAACTTCTGTCTCATGCAGATGTAAATTATTACAGGTGTGGTTTGAGTAGACACTGCATCGTGGCTCAAGAGGTGCTTCCCCCACTGCCCTATTAAAATGTTCTCACAGACTACTTTTTTGGTGAGAGATTGCTGCCTGCTAAACATGCATCCATGAAACACTCAAAAACATTTTGCTCAGCCTACAGTCTCTGAGAGAAGGTGAATCATTCATTAGCCAGATCTCACCAGCCATCTAGGCCATTCTGTGTTGTGTGCCCCAACTGCTGGTGTGATGATCTGGGGAATCATCTCATAAGACAGCCAATCACCCCTAGTAGTGCTACAAGAGACACTTACGGCTCAGCAATAAATGCAAGTTATCCTGCAGGCATTTTCTCCCAGGAATGTCTCTGCCAGACTGCAACACTTCTTTGGCCTGACTGGTTGCCAGTTTTTTTTTTTGCCAATTAAGCATTTATGAGACCAGCTATGACATCAGCTTCAGCAACCTATGAGTGTGCAGGATCTACAGGCCCAGCTGTGTGGGCAAATGTGCTGCAGGAAGCGATATGGAACCTGAATGACTCCATGCCCAAGTGTATTTCATCTAGTATACAGGCTAGAGGTGGCCTACCAGCATACTAGATCCTACTTTCAATAGTACACATTTCCCACAATAAACATACCCCTTCACTCTAACATTGTGTCACATAGAACAGCTTCTTGGTGTTGCGTGTAATGTAATATTGGTGAAAGCCTAAACTAACGACTTGTCACATTGTGAAGAAAAGCACAACATATATCAAGCCTCTGCATCTTAAGTCATGTTAACTGCATCTTTCAGACCAGCTGTAGTCTTGCGCTTCAGCTACACATTCTACTGCCCCACACTAAGACATAGCAAGTAATATGACATCACACAGCGAGTGTGTACACTATTTCAGGCTAGAATTTTTACAGGATTGGACAGACTCATTCTTTCTTTGACCTTCGAAATTTGATCCAGCATTTTCTGCTGAGATCAGCCCATTAGCCATACCCATTGATACCAACAAGCCATTTCTAATATACTTTTGAACTAAACAGAGGAACGGAGACATTTTAATCTATGTGGATTATATACCAGCAGCTCCCAAACATGCTCCTTAGGTCACAGTCCACTCGAATGAATGAAGCAATCTAAGAAGCAGAATGTAAATATGTCTACTTGTATTTCTCAAAGTAATTACTGTACACAGATGCAAATTTTAGGGCGGGTTCTATAACTAACCTCCACAAGCACCCCAAGATACCACACTAAAGAAAACATTAAGTGAGCCTTAGACACACTGCTGAGAATCACCCCCATATTTCCACACTCCTATGCTCTGTCCAGTCCTAAGACCATCTCTCCCACCGGCGTCTTGCCCAGCAACACACACATCACATACACAGATACAGTTTGAGGCTGCCACTTTATTTGCTTCTGATCTCTGACATCTCCATTAAATGCAGGCATAGTGAACAGGCTCCTTAACACGAAGGTCAGCCCGAGGAGCAGAGCCAGCATTTTCCTCACTCTCCTGCTAGGAGAGGAGAAGTGGCCTATTTAACCAGCTAGTGATGGGAAAGTGGAGGATGCTGAGCTGCAGCGCGCCGCGCGAGAGGCTATCAGAGCAAATGTCACTCAGACGTCCACCTCACAAAGCAGGTCCAGCTCCTGCATTCCTCACCACAGCCTGGAGGTAGAGTCACGCAGCGCCGGAGGTGCAGCTCATCCACAGCAGCGGGATGAAGATAAACGAGGGATGATGATGATGGTGGATGTTGGAGCGTCCGCTTCTTCAGGACGTGTCGAGCCACATGCCGAGCGCGAGCCCTCCGATTCAGAAAGACCAGCTTTCCTGAGCGAAACGTTCGCTAAACGTTTCAGCGCAGAAAAGAGATGCGGGTCAAACGCGTCCAGACACGTCCCACAGGGAAAGCGCTCGGCGTGCGACGTCCGCGTCGTCGTGACAAAACGACCGACCTCCCGACAACCGTCAAACAACCGCGTCTGGTGCGAATTGGAGAAGTGGACATTTGTGAGCTGAAGCTGAGACGTTTAACAGAGAAGTCGCCGGAGGCTGAGGCGAAAGAGAAGCTGGCGTTAAAACGGAGCACTTACCGAGAATGCCTCCCCAAAGAAGCCTATTTGTGGTGACTGATATATCCCTGCGAAGATGTGGCAGAGGCTGCCATGGTGTTTGTGAAGGTGTTTCTTGGTAAAGCAGGAGGGGAGGGCGGTTAACGGGCGGTTAGCTCCGGCTCCGTCTCGCGCTCTGCCACACTCGGTGACGTCGGCACTCCACGACCGTTATTTTTTTTAAATGCACCTGCATTCGGACAAACCCCGCCTCCTCTTACGGGATTGGCGAAGGGCAAGCGGCGTCCCGCGCTGTGATTGGATAGTAGCCAGAGTTGCGCGGCGGAAGGCAGAACAAAAGCGGGCTACCAGCCAATCCGAGTCCGAGAGGCGGGGCTTGAGTAGAAATAAAGGTGGGGAACAGAGAGCGCAAGCCACGAAGATGATGCTAAACGGTTTTCACTTTGTTGCCATGTACCGTAAATTGATTTGAGGTAGATTTGTGTGTAGGCCCTGCCCCTCGTGTCCAATCTCTTCAACAACATTTAAGCCTAATGGCCGCCCAGTTCTGTATACATGATTAAATATGAGCTACACATTAAGTTACTGTGCTGTTTATGGCTGCTTTCCTTTTACCTTTGGCTCCGTGTGCTTAAACAGTCAATAACTACAAACGAGGCTTTTTCTTTGACGCTACGCAATGTATTAAACAAAATACTGCACATATAACTTTAACTATACTGCTATAAGACCATAGTACAGTGTTAAAGGTGCTCACCTGCCTGTTCTGTACCTCAGAACTAGAAGGTTCTGTCTGTTTTATGAGCAGTTCTGAGATATTAAACCTTCAAGCCTTTAGTCACTTTATTTATACTTATATTTATACTTATATATTGCTGTTAGATATGTATGTATATATGCAGATGTACATCATGTATCTATATTAGATACCTATATTCAATATTTATGATTTTACATTTCTACATATTACATTCAGATTCTCTTACATACTTGCTACATCCAGCAATGCATCTATTCACTCTATTCTTCACTCAAACCTGTGCTGCTAAATCCATTGATATATTTATATTTCAAATTCTGAGATACTATGTATCTATGTGCATATGTATATTTCATATTTTGTATCTTTGTATCTATTTTGCATATTCTGGGTGAGATACAGGGGTTGGACAATGAAACTGAAAAACCTGTGATTTTAGTGTGGGAGGTATCATGGCTAAATTGGACCAGCCTGGTGGCCAATCTTCATTAATTGCACATTTGCACCAATAAGAGCAGAGTGTGAAGAGGGTAAGAGCACAGTTTTGCTCAAAATGTTGCAATGCACAAAGCATAATGGTAACATACCAGAGTTCAAAAGAGGACAAACTGTTTGTGCACATCTTGCTGGTGCATCTGTGACCATGACAGCAAGTCTTTGTGATGTATCAAGAGCCACGGTATCCAGGGTAATGTCAGAGTACCACCAAGAAGGACAAACCACATCCAAAAGGATTAACTGTGGACTCAAGAGGAAGCTGTCTGAAAGGAATGTTCGGGTGCTAACCCAGATTGTATCCAAAAATGTCATTCCCAAGACGAATTGACACTGTATTGGCCACAAAAGGAGGCTCTAGTACACCATACTAAAAACTATTGTGGTCTAAAACCAGGTGTTTCAGTTTCATTGTCCAACCCCTGTACATGCAGATAGAGTCTAAAAACACCTCATATAATGAGAGCAGTTGTCACAAAATTAGAATATGTAAACTCTAATTTGGTGGAGAGTGATATGTCTATATTTTCTAAACATATGTTTAGTTTAATTTATGTCTAATTATGTGTGTACATAACATTGTATATGTCTTTACCTAAGCCATTATTCAGTGTAACTGCCTGTTTACTGTGCATATGGCAACAAACTTCTTTAATCTTGAATATTTTAGACCTTTTAAGCTTGCTGGTTTAATAGTTTTGGGGAATCTAAGGGGCTTTGCTTTAAACTTCATCTGCCATCCAGTTTAACATTAATGTATGCTATATATTTATGGTTTATGCTTTGACGTTGATTAAAATGGTGGCTACATATACAATGTATATTAACTAAGGCATATGAATGAAGTAAACCTGAATGCTTCGGTGTAATATTCTCTGTTCTTTAGAAAGATACAAAGTCATATTTGTTCCCAGTGGCAGCCTGAAGTGTTCAAGGACACTGAAATGTAAAACACTGAATGTTTGCAGGGACATGTTGTCTGATGTCTGAGGCACTGATAGTTTGAGACAGGTTTTGGCCTACTATTTACTATTTTAACATTACAAGTAAAAACTCAGGTCATTTCATTGTAATTGAAATAATTATTAGTTAGTTATTATAACTACGACTTTGAAATTAAAAATAATTATTTTATTAATTATTTTATTTTTGATTTATTTTATAGAACTGATTGTGAATGTTCTGACTTTCAGTTCCTTGAACATTAAGTTTTCTGGACATTTCTAGAACATATTTATGTAATGCTCTGGTAACATATATTTGTTTATTCAGGCTTTTGGCAGAGAGTCATTTAAACTTGTTTATGATCAGCGTAAACTTACAACATTCTTTTTTATTGTTTTATTTAAATGAAACAGTGGGATTCATTACAATAACAGTGGGATTATTATTTCAGTATCAGTTTATCTGTATCAATGTTTTTTTTAGTTTCCATAATGTTAGTGTTTTTCCTACTGGGAACATTGTGTGAGAAACATTCTGATAACATTATGATGCAAACAATTATTACATCATGTTTTCCACACTGTAAAATTATAGGCTAATCTTCCTGGACATCCCTATAACATTCTCTTTAAGCTGGGTGGTTCTGTGGGGACCATGATTCTTTAGTCTTTTGTAAATCATTATTGTGTGTATTCTCATGCTAAATGTACCTTCAGTTAATGGTTACATTTAAATTTATGGCATTTGGCTGACGCTCTTATAAAGAGCGACTCACAAGGTTATTCACATTACAGAGGCAGGCAAGAGTAGTGTTAGGAGTCTTACTGTAGCACAGCATAGTTACCCAGACTGGGAATCAAACCCCAGTCTCTCACATGGTGTGCTGGCTCACTGGTGGTGTTATATGTTGTGCCACATCAACTGGTTACATGGTACAAATCTGTACTTTTACTGACAAGAAACAATTTGAACCCTTTCAGCAACTCAAAAGGCACATACGACTTTATTGGAGCAGTAAGTCCAGTAAGTCCAATATTACAACTAAAATATTTCATTTGTACTTTAGGCCACAAGACAGATTTTTTTCTCATATTAGTGTTTTAGAGAAAAATACTTTTTTATACCCTAAAAAATAATTTGCTGTCATATGACAGCACCACACAGCTCCCCTCTCAGCCTGAGGCTTACCTTTTCTGATGCCTTGGCTAGTTTCTTCAGGGGCTTCCTCAGCCCTTCTCCTGTCACTCGATCCTGCTTCACTTGACACTAAGAAGATGCTTCCACAGTCTTTGTATCCCACCTCCTCTGAGTAAGTGACAGCTCTCCATCCTCCTTTCCTGAACATATACATGGGCCCTGAGTAGTTCTGCCTCTTCCTCTAAAGGTCTGCTTCTAAGTCTTCCTCCTGTGGAACGCTCAGTCTGAGTATTAAGATTGTTCTGCTTGCTCTAGACCACACATTAGACCATTAGTTAGGACTTTGGGTGGTCCTAGAGATTTTGATGAGAAACTGAAGTTCAGGTTAGTTCAGATTTTTTTAGAACACATGAGGGTTTTGTTCATCCTCTCACTCCTGAGCTACACTCTAAAAAATGAAGGTGCAACCGTGAGACTCGCACATCTCAAATGATTGTTTAGGGAACTAAAATTGGTTCTTTCATGGCATCCCTCAAAGAACTCTTTGTAACAATTTTATTTTTAAGAGTGGACCCCATTCCACAGGAAAGGATGAGTTGTTTTGGTGGGAGAAAATGACCTTTAATTGCTTCCACTGTTTTTGTTTTCATGTCTTAGCTTTAGAACAACTAAGCCATAACTGACTTATTGACTTAGTGACAGTTTGGTGTGGTAGACACAGTTGCAGGCCACTCCCTGACCCCTGGCATTGCTGGAACTGTTAGGAGGGTGTCATAGATGGACTGGATGAGGAAAGTGAATCTGAACTGTGGAACAGGATTTTCCATATATGAACCCAGTATAGGGCACTGTTCATCACACACTACAAAGTTAAGAGAGTGTACATTGGTGTGCTAGAAATCATGGGACAAAGAAATAGTGTCCCATGATTTTTATGCCTCATGAAAGCTAAAGCATACTGCAATGAGCTGTCTAGGGCCTCCAGCAGTGAATGTGGATTTAATTTCTGCCAGAGACAGTTGTCTAATTGCACAGACATTTCTAGACAGACAACACACAATCATTAAGAACCTAACCACTGGGTGACACGTGACACTGTGGATGCAGGAATGTTAAATATATTTGAGACCAACTTTTGGAGACTGGTTGTTTGAACAACACAGTGAGAAAATGCTTCAGCTTCATGCTGCATTTAGGTCTATTTTGGCTGTTATTCCTGCTTCTTGAGGTACTTTGTGAGATATTAATGTCCCTTGATATGCTAACATGATTATATGAGCTGTTTGAGGTCACATTTGCACACATGGCCTTGGATCTTGTGTAAAATCCTTACTCTGGTCCCTGTCTGTGTACTCCAGGTATTCAGGTTTCCTTGCACTTTCAAAAACACACATGGTAGGTCAACTGGCTATGTTAAATTGACTCTGTGTGTTAAACAGTTAAATGTAATGTAAACTCTTACTTTTTCATAGGAAGAAGAACTCCTAAAACTAAAAAATATCTAACATTTGGCCTCAGTCTAAAAATTTAGACTGATATGGGCAATGTTTGCTGAGCTGCAAATACAGTAGTTTACATCAGTGTGGTGTAGGTATAACAAAACATGCCAGACATTTTGAAATGGAATTGTAGAGGTTCCAGTGGTGTTCTGCTGTAAGCCATCCCATGCATCCTTAATATTCTCACTCACTTTGTGCAGATTTTGCAGTAGGGGTGGGGTGTTGATAGCACAACCAACAGCATCCCAGATATTTTCATTTGGGGATAGGTCTGGTAATGTGACTGGCCATGGCATAGTATGGCAACTTTTACGACAACTGCACAGAATGGGTAAGCGTTGTCCTGTTGTAAAAGCACACCAGAGTGTGTGCAGAAAACATAGGTCCACTGGTTGCAGGACTTAATTAATGTAACATTTGGCTACATCGTAGAAAATTGCACCGCACACCATGACACTAGTCTTTCTGAACATGTGCCGCATGTCAACAAATAGTGCCTCAACACAGATTTATAGTTTGTCTCCACCTAGAGATGAGTGCGACTCATCACTGAAAATGACGCTTGGCCATTCTGAGTGACTCCATGACAGTCTGGAATGACATCATTGCAGTCCTGTAATCGTTTTAATCCTTCTGGGTGAAACTATTGCTGTGATGAGTGTAAATGAATATTGTTTGCCAGCACAATAACAGACATATTGTGAAACAAATGTTCCCATATGCTTTGGCTTCCTAATTATACTACTCCTTGAGCAACACAGGTGCACCACCATCAAACACACACAAAAAGATTCCACATGCACATGCATTTTTATTCAGCTATCCATAGTCAACATTAATTAACAATGACTGTAAACTTCATTAAAGGAGAGCGAAACCCCATACAGAGTTAACCTCTGCGTAGCACATCTACTGAACCTGAATATACGAAAGTATCTACCATCACACCTAAAACAACATCGCACACAGCATAACAAGACATTCACAATCGCAAGCTCCCTGAACCCCCTGATCGGTCTTGACACATACTTTCATCCCATTCCTAGTGCAGTAGTGACAGTGATGAGGACTTGTAATTAGCACACATCTGCATGTGTTTTCCAATGCGAGGCGGAAGAAGGTTAGAATCTGCTTGTGGCTGCAGCACGTCTACATTAAAGATATAGAAGTAGATAATGCATTTCTTGTCAGTAGAAAAATATAAATAAATAAATACATACATAAACAAGAAGTTGGCATGTTGTCAAATGGTGAAATGTATGAAGAAAAAAAAAATTTTATTCCGACGTCCAAAGTTTGGCTTAATCGCATCAGTGCCTAGAAGGAGTCACTCTGTGCTGCAAGTATAGAGTGAATCGTATTTGTGTTTTGTAGCACTTCATTTCGAGGGGGCATAGAAATGTAAAGATCACAAGCACCATTAGATATGTAAGCATGACACAAATGACATTAAAACGCAACAATGACCTAAATAATTTTGCATAAACAGGAAGAATAAACAATGGGGAATTGTGGGCTGGCCACCTGCATGACTTGAGCAGAAGCTTCCACCTTTCCCTCAGTCTACTCCAACTCATCCTCAGGGGCAATTGTGCTAGTTTGCTCCGAGGTCATACCTAAAAAACAAAACAAAAAACAAACAAACAAACAAACAATTGTATGACATACATCAATGAACAAAACCACAATTACCGCCCACAGATTATATAATGTATAACCCTTGACTTCAGATACATCATCAGATAATCAGCATTATTTATATGTCCATATGTTTGGGGACACCACTTCTGATGAATGCCTGTACTTTAAGCAGGGCAATATAAATACCTTAAATCTATTGTTCCAGTGCATCAAGAAAGTATTTACTTTTTGCACATTTTGTTATGTTACTGTGTTATTATAAAAGTGGATTAAATTACCGGTGAATGGAAGAAGTTTGGAACTACCAGGACTCTTTCTAGAGCTGGCTGCCTGTCCAAACTGAGCGAACATGGTAGAAGGGCCTTAACTGGTCTGATGAAACAAAGACTGAATTCTTTGGCCTCAATTCCAAGAATCATGTCTGGAGAAAACCAGGCACTGTTCATCACCTAATCAATACCCTTCCTACAGTGAAGCATTGGGGTGGCAGCATCAGGCTGTGTTTTTCTGCAGCAGGAACGGGGAGACTGGGAGCTCTGGACCTCACACTAGAATGAAGGTGTGTCTTCCCTAAGGACAACGGCCTAAGCACACAGCCAAGATCACAAAGGCGTGGCTTTGGGACCACTCTATGAATGTCCTCGAGTGGCCCAGCCAGACCCTATTCTTGAACCCGATTGAACATCTCTGGAGATATCTAAAAATTGCAGTGCATTGATGCTCCTCGCTCAATCTGATGTAGCTTGAGCGGTTCTGCAATTGAATCTATTTTGGAAGAAGGCTATAAGAAAATGTGCAGAAAGTGAAGTACAGTCAATACTTTCTGGATGCACTGTATATGAGTGAGACATGATGTCTGGTCTTACAGTAAAAAATATTAAAGATGTTTTTATTTGTCGTCAGTAATGCAAACAGTAAATGTTTTATGTAACTGTTTTACTTTTAGATGCAAGATGTGTTATTTTAACTGTAAGGTAAACATGCAAAATGTCCTGTGGTGTGATGGTAACTAATGAAATATGTAATGTAAAAATTTTATAATAAAAAAATTACACATTTAGATCACCAATATAAAGTACATAAAAACCCCATAATAAATCACAGTAAATTATTTTGTAGTTACAATGTTGTCTTGTGGATTTACACAGACAAAGGTTTTGACAGCTCTGGTCAAAATTACTGTTACTGTGAACAACTGTTATCTCTGTCTTCATCCCAAAAAGCAAAACCCATAGGTACTTCTAAGCAGCTGCCCAACACTCGGAAAATGAAAATGATTGAGGCCCACAAATGTAATTAAGAAATGGCAGTTAACAGGAACAGTGGAGGACAACATAAGGTCTGGAAGGCCAAAAAGGGCACATAATTTCATGAGAACACCACCTCTCCAACCATTAAGGATGGAGGTGAATCAATCGTGCTTTACGGTTGTCTTGCAGCCATTAGTTCGGGGGAACATTTCATGAGTATTGGGAAGAATGGGTTCAATAAAATTCCAGGACGTTCTGGATAGCCCTCAAAAGAGCAGTGCATTACAAGGTGACTCAGGAATCTCACAGAACTGGAAGACTTTTGCAAAGAAATAATGGATGAAAATCCCTCAAACAAGAAAAGACTCTTGGCTGGCTACAAAAAGTGTTTACAAACTGTGATACTTGCCAAAGGGGGGGCTACTAGGTAAAAACCATACAGGGTACCCAACGCTTTGCTTTGGGCCCTTATCCTTTTTTGTTATTTTGAAAATATAGAAAATGGTTTAAATTAAAATACTTAAACATTTTGGAGATCATTTCATTTTCAAGTTAACTGTTGACAGAAACCATGATTTTGACCAGGGGAGCCCAAACTTTTGAACGACACTGTATGCCATTTAAAAAAATGTAGACTGCATAAAGTATTTACATCTGTTTTAACATTGTTGTGTATAGAATGCCACAAATAATTGTTGAACAGTCTGGTGAACACTGACACTTCAGAACAAGTCAGATTATAGAATTTCAGAAATAAGGAGTTTGTTAAAAAAAAGGTATGTTTTATCCCCATTTATCAAGTATCCATATGTTGTTCAGTAAATCCTCATTAATATCATATACTGTTTATACACAGCATAAAACCACAAAGGGCAGCCATGTGGTTTGCAATCAACATATTGTGACTGTACAAACACAAAAAGGCACTTTCTCCTATACTTTGTTCTGCTCCACTATTTTAAGTATGTATAGATGTTGTTAGTGAATGCCTGGCAAACGTTTCTTTCTCAGTGAGCCCCATCAGCCCTGGTCTTCTAATATTAGTACCGCTGCTCCTGACTGTAATTTACTGCACTACCCGCCTAGTTTATCAGACTGACACCTAGTCTGATCACACTCACAGAAGAAATTACTCAATATGACAAAGCAGAGAGGAAACGTTGAGTAATACAAATATTAATCGCTTACCCCAAATATTAACCTTACTCTTGATTTTAAAAGAAATAATGAATGAGCAAGTCTGCCAATACTTTCCATATAGTGTACATACAGACCACATATTCTGCTATTTGGCCTTGCAAGTACATGCAATGCTCTAGCCTAAGGGTTGGTCAAAAGGAGCTTGGGTTGCTGGTTTAATTCCCTGTACTGGCAGGAACTACCTTCCTGAACATTTATGACTGAGATCAACAGGGCAGAATCTTCAAATGCTCCCCGGGTGCTGATGTGGCTGGTCACCATTCCAGGTGTGTGTACTCACTACCCCTAGTGTGAGTGTGTGTTCAACGCAAATGGATGGGTCTAAAGATAAAAAGAAATTGTCTCACTTGAAGCATCATCATCTGGAGACTTGTTTTCGTCCTCCATGTATCCAAAGCTCAACAGCTTGGACATGCTGACAGGAGGTGTGGGTTTCTTATCATGTGACCTGCAAGAGGAGGTAATTTTTTAACAATGCAGAAGTTTAGATTGTTTAACAGTGGATGACATTAAAAGTCACATTATTGGGATTATGTATATGTAAATACAATGACACCTACAGCCTCTTGTACTTGCTGGCCTCTTCAACCTCCTTTGGGCTTAAGGCAAGCTTCTCCATTTCCTGGGTGACAGGGCTGACTTTTGATTTCTGAGCAAGATATAAGAAATACACTGTCAGTGTTTGCTGTTAAAAAAGGCGTTGATGAAGAGCATGATGGAAATGGGATGCTGAACATGCTGTTTCAAAGACATAAGCAAGGTAACCAAAAAATACATAAATTAAAAGTTGTAAGATACAAGTGAATTTAGCAAAAACAAACAAAAAAATAATAATAAAAAAAATAAAAAGAAAAAACAGAAAAGAAAACTAATACAAAAAGATAGAGCTTTCAAATTAATATTAATGAGGCCTCATTATTCCAGATTCTAGATGCTCCCATTATGAAATGTTGCATGTAGAACAAAATGTCCACTTCCACAGAATCCCATTACATAATGACGTAGATAATGGTCTCATGGGATAGATAAGTTGGGTTGATAACTAATGGAAAACAGACCCAGCTGACAGCTTTTCTGATAACCTGTGAGAAACACTGAGGAACAACATCTATTAATAAGCCTGAGGATACTAACACGAACAACTCCAGAAAGAAAAAAAGAAAAAATGAAAGCACAGCACCAGCAGTGCTGCTGCATAATACATTTTTACATTAAACAAGTACAGTCAGAAGTGTTCATACATTAATCACAGTTATGAATGCCATGCCAATATTGGGCTTTTAGGGATTTCTTTGAACTGTACTGTTTCTGGGGCAGAACACACATCTGAGTTACGAGTTACAACATTTATCTTTAAAAGAAATGAAGAATTTAGTGTACAAGCTGACATCCCTACAGGGTCTGAGTTATATAGACAGGGTGGCTTATAATCACAAATGATTAGAAATTTTTAATTAGAGTAAGAGTAAATTACTGTTCAAACTGTCTAGTTCTGCACACTCAACCACAGTCATTGGAAAGATTGATGACCAGAAAACAATCATGAACACCCTCCACGAAGAGGGAAAGCCAGGGGTGGTTGAAGGAAAAAACATATGAACAGTGTTGAAAAAACTGTCAAGAAAAGTGGATTCTAGAACTTCAATCAAACATCTTTCATTTGGAAATCAAGAGTCCAAGAGTCAAATCAAACATGTAGATACTGGAGGAAGAGTGGAGAGGCACAGAATCCAAGTTTCCCCTAGTCTGTTATGGTTTAGGGTGCCATGTCATCTGCTGGCGTTGGTCCACTAGGTTCTATCAAGTCCTGAGTCAATGCAGTATCTACCAGGAGATATTAGAGCACTTCATGCCTCCATCTGCTGACAGGCTTTACGGAGATGCTGATACCGTTTTGTAGCAGGACTCAGAACCTGCCCACAGTGCCAAAAGCATCTTTTAATCTAAAGTGAATTACGGTTTTCATGAGCTATAAGCCAGAATGATCCAAAGTAAAACAATAAAAGGCTTGAAATATTTATTTTCCATGTAACAAATATAATAAATATGACCACTTGTTTTTTTAAATAAAACAATTAACAGTTTTAATAGTTTTTTTTTATGATATTCTAATTTTGTGAGATGCACTAATAATATTTAGCTTAAAGTGCTTAGCAAGAACCCCTGTAATTCTGGCTGAATTGTGGTTGAACATACATAGGAGTACCAAATATTCAATGTTTGAATATTTGCAGAACTTAATTTCCCTGAGGGAACCCTCCCAAAGGGACCAATAAAGTTCTATCTATCTAGAACTCTGTTGGGTTCCTGGCACAAACCCAACCTTTGAAGATAGTCAACATATTTTTATAGGGCTCAGGCCAGGACTATGGGAAGGTTATTTCAATAACATAAATTTTATCCTGCTTTGTCCATCGGCAACACCTTTGTGCAGTGTGGTTTAAGGCCTCACAATCAAATACCTTATTTGTAAAATAACGTTATTTATAATAAATAAAATTAATAAAACTAAATGTGCACATAAACATAACATAATACCACCAAAAATTGCAATGTAAAAATAAAGTGTATTGTTTCACAGTAAAGGAATGTTAGTAAGGCAGGCAGGCAAAGTATAGAAAAATTAAACAAGCCACCAGATGGAGACTACAACTGAAAAACAATGAATGGCATGGGTATAGGAGAGAGCACAAGAAGGGTTTTGGTAAAAGATAAATGAGATGAGGCATGGTGGCAACGACGCGGCTGCACCGTTCACCTTTCCTTTATCAGCACCAGCGCCATCTGACTCCCTGTCCCATGCTGAACAGTCATCAGTCCCAAACGGTGCCACCAGCCTCTGTGTGGTTGCTTTACCTTGGCTGCAAGCACAAAATCACTGTGACTCAAGCCCAGTTTTAGCCCCTACCATAACAGCCACCAGAGTGTTATTTAGGGAACATAGCCACTGTGCTCCTTTTCATGCCTCATGGGAAACGTGGCATAAAAGGAATCCTCTACATTAATCACATTTAATATGTTACTGTTGTAGGTACTGTGAATATTCACATTCTGTTGCCAGATCACCAGACATAACATGTATTGTGTAAATGTTAATGTACAGACATCAAATACATATAACATACACCATGCACGAGAGCCCTATAAACACATCAGTCCAACCAAAGGCTTATTGTTCAGCCTTTGTAGACTGCCACTGTTTTGGTACAATCTCAGCTCTATGGCCTATACTGCAGGTGACTCATTTTATTATTAAATCTCACCTTTGATTTCCATCAGTACCAGGCAACCAATCAGGACGCTTAGCTGCACAGCTGGACTTCACTTCCACATCCTCATCAGGGTCATGTGATAATAAACCTTGATAAAAAAAAAACCAACGTCATAATTATGAAAAATACATGAAAACAAATATTTAAATGGCAGCATAGGGACACTTACCCCTGTGCCCTCCTTGTTTGGCCAATTTAACATAGTCTGAATCAGTGGCCTGAATTCCTACTCGTCGCCCTTTAGTCCTCTCCTCAGGTGCAATGTCAGCACTTTGTGACAAACCAGGAATCTGTGATGTAGGACCAGACGCACCATTGGCAGTAGGAATACTGGTTCTCATTCCTAAAATGACAGTAAATAAAAGACACAAAGCTGCAAATCAGAATGAATGATCCAACTCATCAGTTACATATTGTAAGTAATTTGGTTAGAAACCAGAACCTGAGATAAGGTAAAGCAATTCATATTGTTGAAAGTCAGACTTACCAGGTTTAGTCCTGCGATAGTTGGGCTCAGTAGACATGTTGGATGTTTTAGGTTTCAGTGTAGAGAAAGCTGCATAGTGAAAGTAAGAGACAAAGTGGTTATAAAACAGTACTTGGTGTAAATAAGTACACTACACTACTTACATTGTTTTAAAAAAATCACTTGACAATAAATAGAAATAAACCAAGACAATTACTCCCTTTAGTATGTAGTATATATATATAAACCAAAAAAACCCCACCATACTCTTCTGGACCGTGACCGCTCAGAAGGGAGACATTTTTTATATTAAGCATTAAATACATTTTCATCGTTCCCACAAAACCTGACATGTTGAATTAAAGCATCTAGAAAATACCTGGAGTTCTCTACTGTTTATTTTCACATCTATTATTGTCACTCTGCAAATTACTGTTGAATTAAACATTAACCATCTCTAAGAGGGCATGCAACATATATTACCAACAACATTTCACCACTTGCAGGTAAAATTCACAATAAGATATTTAGAACCTAGTAAAACTAAATTTGTGGTGTCTAGAAACCTGAGATTTAAAAAGTACCAAGCTCAACGCTGCCATTTGACAGAAAATTCAATATTCTCAATTCTTAAATAAAAATGACAGCAAATTAAAGAGTGAATATTTTCCTCTGATCAATCCAATAAAAACTTGGTGTTTAGAGAGCTTAAGTAGTTTTTGTATTTAGCCTAATGTGCTCATGAACCAAAATAAAACATCTGGTATCAGGATCCATTGATTCTAAAACATTTCCTCAAATTCAATTAGTGTTTCATTAACGTAACAATCAATTTCTTCAGCTTAACAATCTGTTTCATTAATTAAAAAAAGTTCCTTCCATTTATTTCAAATTTGCAGAAATAACAAATCCATTAATTTAGACAATTTATCAATGATTCCCACGATACATCAACACACTCTTTTAATTTGATGAGTGTAAAAAAAACTGCCCTCTCAATTCAAGACATTAAGACAGATTTAGAAATGTGAACTGTAAAATATTAATACCAACTCTCACCACACACACACCTCAGATCCCCACCCACCCACCCACACACACACACACACACACACACACACACACACACACAACAGTCAAGGGATCAGCCCCATTTAATTGTGGCATTTGCAGACGCCCCCTTATCAGCACACATCCGAGACCAACCCCCCCCCCTCCCTTCCTCCCGCCCGCCCGCCCGCCCGCAGAATGAACCCATTCACCCTCCCACATTCACTTCAGAACCGATCCAGGTTGAAGCGTTTATCTGATGTGCTCAGCTCCAGAAGTCTCAGCCGTGTCCTCTTTTGTCCCCTGAGCTATGATGTCCTGAGGGGACAGCAGGGACAAGCTCTCGGTTCCTATGGTGATGGTTGCCGCAACACAGCTTAATGCTATCGAGCCGACGGATGATTTCAGGCGTTTACTCCTGAATAAACCTTTAACCGTGTGGTTCATTTACACCCCTACTCGTCCGTACAGCGGGGGGTGTTTGGTGGGGGGAGCTGCCGGTCGCCTGGTAACAAAAGCAGCATCAGCGCCGCTGGAGCTAACGACGCTAACCGGGCTAACGAGCATCCTCCGCGAGCACTGCGGTCCGGAGCAGAGCCGCGGCAGAGCCGGCTGCCCAACACCGCGGGCCGCCACAAACACACCACACAACACCACGGGCTGGACTGTCTTTCAGGCTTTTTTCAGAAGCGCTTACATCGTCCAAACGAGCCGGTTTAACGCTGCGTCTCCTCCCGAAGCTGCTCCGTCCCGCCTCTTCTTCTGCACAGCAAACTAAGCTCAGCGCACAGATCACCAGCGCCCCCCGCTGAAACGGAGCGACATCTGCAATTCCAGTTCCTACAAACACATTTACAACACAGTACACACTCAAACTGGTCTCTCCCAGACAACTGGTCTAATCCCAGCTCCTACAGACACACTTACAACACACCAAACACACAAACCAGCCCAGGCAACCAGTTTAATCCCAGCTCCTACAGACACATTTACAACACAGCAAACACACAGACCAGACCAGACAACCGGTTTAATCCCAGCTCCTACAGACACATTTACAACACAGTACACATAATAAGCAGCCAAAGACATAACTAGAGTGAACACACATTTATTGAAAACCATGATATGTTACTAAAACAGGCACACCTTACAACAAATAGCTATACATGATATGGGGGTAAAGATACGAACAACTGTAGCCCTTCAGTAATAATATTGAATTATAATATTGATGATTAATCCTGAGTAATGATACTGATGATTAATCCACAGTAATAATACTGATGATTAATCCAGAGTAATAATACTGATGATTAATCCTGACTAATTCTACTGAATAATAATACTGATTGTCATGTCTGTCTATTGTCAGTCCTGTTTCCCCTGTCAGTTCCCCCCATGTGCTCCTTAGCGCATGGTTTGCGTTTGTTTAGTCCTTGTCTCCTCCCTCCTTCCTCCCATTACCATCTGTATCTAATCTGTTTACCTGCCCCAGTTGGTTTGTCCCAGCTGTTACCTATGTCACTGGGTATTTAAGGCCTGTCATCCCATCCTGTCTTTGTCAGTCTACTGTTGTATTCCTCTGTCGTGCTCCACTGTTATAGTTACCTGTTATACTTTGTTAGTCTCTGTTATAGTTAATGTTACTGCTTTTGTTCACGTTTGCTTTAGTTTCCGTCAGTTTTGTATGTAGCATTGTTCGGTGCATCTGTTTACCTCTGCACCCCTAGTCATCTGTTCTGTCACCTGATCCTGACATTGATGATTAATCCTGAGTAATGATACTGAGGATTAATCATGAACAATAATAATGAGGACTAATCATAACCAATAATACTGAGGGTAAATAATGAGTAATAATACTGAGGGTAAATCATGCATAAAAACACTAAGTAATAATACTGAGCATTAATACTAGCACTCCTGATTGGCTGTAGAGAATTAAAAACGTCAGTCTATGCCATTTTCTATGTGTCTATAAGTGTCTGCGGTTCTGAAATTCTGCCCACTGCTTTAATCTTACTAAGTAGAACATATGGTTCTGTGTACACTTTGCAACCTAATCTACATTTATATACAGTTGTGAATAAGCATCTCACTGCATGTTGTACTGTATATATGTCAAGGTGCGAGCAGACAGAACAAGGACGAGGGTGTGGAGGCAAATGCAAGGGAAGGAATTTAATATAAATAAAGAAAAACAAAGCACTTACAAAGTGGGGAACAAAGTACAAACAAAACAAAAAGGGACCTATACTAACATACCAGGAACAAACTGACAGCAACATAACACTAACTGAGGTAACAAACATGGTAGGTAACAAAACAGAAACAAAAGGACTGACTAAGACAGACTGAAACAAAGGGTCTTAAATACAAGACACTAGACACACCTGAAACTACTAATTACAAAGGGGCGTGGTTACACATGAGACACAGGTGGGAATGGGCGGAGCAAGGGAGGAGACAGAACCAAAACAAACACAAACCATGTGCTAAGGAGCACATGGGGGAAAACTGACAGGGAAGACAGGGCTCACAAGAGACAGACATGACAATATAACTATGTGAATGACAAATAAACAACAAACCTTGAAACCTTGAAACCAAACATAAGGGTAATCCAAACATTAAACACATATCCTTTTTTCATTACACAAATTAAGCCCAGCAGAAAATGATTCATGCTCCAATAATAATAATAATAATAATCATAATCATCATCATCATCATCATCATCATCATCATCATCATCATCACCATCATCATCTCCAACACTGGACTTTAACCTTCTCTGTGAGATGCAACAAAACTGCCCACCACTCTGGGCATGTGCTCACTGCTTGGTGTTTAGAAGTGTTTAACTTGATTAAATTATGAAATGTGCCTCTTTATATAATAAGAAATATTAATAAAATAGTGTGGCCTGTGCTGTGTAAAATGTTCAGAACCATACAGACTCAGTACTGTAACACCCCCTTTGACAGAAATTGTAATCAGCTTTTGATAAGGTCACAGGTAAAGTTTTCTTCTTATGAGTCTTCCAATAAGATTATGATTGTGCAACACTACACAGTGAATGGTGGATAAAATGCCTAATTAAATGTTCATGCAGATTCTGGGAAGTCATATGGGGGTTTTGATTCACCTGTCTTACCAGCATACAGGCAGTTCCCTCCAATAATTCTTTTACACATTGCACTTTTCATACCCAAGTTCACGTTACAAACACCAAAAACATACATAAATCTACAGATAAAAGATGACCAATGACAGTATTAGGAAAAGATGAGAATATACCATACAATACACTGTAAAATCCTACATCATTACAAAACAAAACTAAACCAAAAAAACAAAGTCAGCAGTCCGAGACCATTGTATTCATGAAATTTATTGATATGTTGGTAAGAAAAAGGTATTAGAATATTGGTTTGGTTGCTGATTCTCTGCGAATATGTTCAGTTCCACCAGCAGCTCACCTGATTTACTGTAATGAAGCACTGATTACATAAACCATGTGATGTGTTCATCACACAGAGATGTTGAAATCTTACTAACATTTGAATAAATAAAAAAAAGTGCCCACATGTGCACACATCATTTTGAGAAAAGAAAGCACCTGCAGGCTCCTGATAATTCCATGCTAATACCTGAGTGTCGGGGAAGGAGGAATTCACATGATCAGAGTGAAGCGCTGCAGGGCTCAGGGTGTGACTAGATGTAAGTACTACAGAACTACAAATGCATTCCTGGAAACCAGGCCATATCTAACCATTACCTGTAACTACTTTAAATTGCAGTATCTCAGTCATTTTGAATATTTCGCACCAAATTCATTTGTACTTCAATCACCCTCCTTAATCTCTCCCTCTCTCCAATAACGATAAAACCGAAGGTGTGCTTTATCACCATTTTAGGGGTGCATGCCTAAAAATAAGAGTAAAAAGTATTGTCTCTTTAACAGCAGCCCCCAGGTGGTTGTTAGTAATCAAACAAGAAGGATGATTTTTACTTGATTAGTTTCTCATCAGGGACCACCACCAGCACTTACACCCACCCCCACCACCACCACAAAGGCCCAACATTACGGCTCAGCACCCACTACACCATTGTGGCACCCACTGCCACTACCCAGCATCAGCACCACTAATGCCCACCACCACTGCTGTGACTACACACTACACATCCCACCACATCACCACCACTCACCACCCACCAAACTACTACCATACCATAATGGCAGCATAGGTGGAATTTGTCCTTTACTGGCATTTGTCCTTTGCTTGTGTACTTGTAGGAGAACATGGGGTCATTTGATACCCACCACCATACCAACACCACCACCCAAAACCAACACCCAACACCACTTCTGCCAATGCCCACCACATTGCCACCGCTCACCGCACCACTGCTACCACCACTCTCTGTGCACCACCACCTCTAAGTCATGGTGAAAGGGGGTGGTCATGGAATTGGTTGGAAGGGACAGTGGTGAGAATTTTGTGTTTGTCCTTTGTTTCCTTTCCTTTGCTGTACATGTAGGAGAGCATGGGTTCGTTTGTTACTGCATGGTGGTGGTTGTACTTATACCCACACCACCACCATTACCTACCATGGCCATTACCCTCCACATCACTGCCAGCCACCATCCCTGCCAACACCATTGCCCATCACACAGCACAACCATCAATACCAACAGCCACCACCACTGCCACAAATGCCAACTCTGCCACCCACTACTATTCATGACACCATTGCCACTGCCCACCATGGTGGCACTTGTAAACCACCCAAGCTCATCACACCCAACACCACTGCCATACCACTGCCACCAGCTAGCACAACAACTTTTGCCAATGCCCACATCACCCACCACACTGCCACCACTCACCATACCATGGTAGTGGTGGGTTGAGGCATTGCTATGGTTATGGTGTGGTGGGAGTTCCCCTTCCAACAGCACAATGACCAAAATCATACTGCTAAAGCAACACTGAAGTGGTTTAAGGGGAAACATGTACATGTATTGGAATGGCCTTGTCAAAGCCCAGACCAAAATCCGTTTGAAAATATGTGGTCAGACTTGAAGATTGTTGTTTACTAGTGGAAATGTGAAGGCGCTGGAGCAGTTTTGCCTCAAGGAATGAGCAAAAATCCCAGAGACAAGATGTGGCAAGCTCATAGTGACTTATAAAAAGCAACTTAAGCAAAGCAGCTGTAATTGCCACAAAAGGGGGCTCTACTGAGTACTGATATTAGGGGGGTGAATACTTACACTACCTTATCAGTGTCAATGCAGTGCTGAGAATGACCCACATAATACCTGTTCTGTGGTGGTCCTGTGGGGTCCTGAACATTGAAGAACAGGTAGCTGTGGCTTTGGTTGGCATGTGTGCTGATATTTATGCCAAGATGCACAACTAGTACAGTCTGTATGAGTATCAGATAATTAATGTTATAGAATGATAGCATATATGATGAGATAGATGATGTCCAACACCTCTGTGTGTGTGTGTGTGTGTGTGTGTGTGTGTGTGTGTGTGTGTGTGTGTGTGTGTGTGTGTGTGTGTGTGTGTGTGTGTGTGTGTGGCCAGCCAGTTAGCCATGGCTATTTGATTGTTTTTCTAGGAAAAAAGACCCAAGTTCCTGTGAGAGAGAAAGGTGAAAATGAGGACACATCATTGTCCACAGTAGGGTTTCAAGGTTCCCCCCAAAAATCCAGAACAGTCCTGAGTTCTGAGTAATTGTTCTGAATCTTGATCTCTAACAGAAAGCAACAGGTGAGATGGAGGATGGAGAGCAAGAAACAGGTGAAGACAATGACAGTTAATGTTAGTCTAAATCACATATTTATAGTGCCATGGCAGCTTCTGTTTTCCTACTCTCACTGCAGTAGATCTCCAGCCCACTTTAGGAAACACTTCTTAAGTGGAAGACATAATACAGTGGAAGACATAATACAACATCAATGGCAATAGTAACAATAGAAACAATATTTATCTATTACAGTCTATTGGTTCATGCAACATCCACATATGTAAACCAAGATTTTGTAAAAGCAGACACTGTAAGTGGCAAAATGAATGAAAATGGATTATAGCCATCAGTGTTTGTGACCTGAGATTTTGTATTACACACATTAACATGATTTAGGCCTTTGACATTGACGTTTTATTGACTTTTTATTGCTACAATAGAAATGCAGATTGTTTGAGACAACTTGGCACTAAGAGCACTGACTGCATCTGATTGTTATATCAGCAAGTTCTCTTTTGGTTAGACACGTCCTGAGGATTTCAGAGTGCTACTCTGTGTGGATTTAATGTATAATACAATTTAAAAACCATAATAAAACAAACAAAACAAACAAAAAGTTAAAAGAGGAATATTTGTTTTTCACATGAAAAAAGATCTGCAATTAACTCATTACAAGAACACAGGCATACTGTCACCAGATTTCACTTCCCCAATCATTGCAGTTTCCAGTAATGCCTCTTTAGCACTTGTCATAGTCAGAGCCCCGAGGGACTTCACTCTTGTCATGTGATTTCCTTCATGCAGATATGAAAGAAGCTGAGAGGGACTCCTCCTCATTCGTGTATGAACCCACTGGAGAAGAATGAGCTCCTCTATTACCTACATTAAAAAGTTGATCAGGAAAGGGAGTCAAGCGGACTCTTTCTCCCGAACAAAACCAGCCTACAAGAAGAACTACAAAAACCAAGAGGAACACATCCACACGGTGAGACCATGACCACTACTTACATACACACTCTGTGAAGATCTGAATTATCTGAAAATACCAAACTGCTACTTTACATTTACATCTATGCCCATGTGTTACAATGAAGATTTGCTCCTAAACCAACTTTTAAGAAATGTATAGGTTATGACATATTTATAGAAGACATGTTTTTTTACAGGCAGCAAAAACTAAGCTACAACAGCAGAGCCATGACTCCGAACGGTAATTATATTATATTGCATTCATTTATTGATAGATTTTACAATTTGTTATATTAATCGATTAATCTACATACTGTACACACAAGCAGGGCTCTTATTTGTGTGTGTGTGTGTGTGTGTTTTAGAGAAAGTCTGGTCATGTCAAAGAAAGACCATGAAGCATTTGGATTTGAAATCAGGGTGAGTTCATCACAACCAGCCTCAGTCATGACAGACCATCCTTATCCTTCCTCTGTCTTTGACCTCACTGATATTTTCACAATTTACTTATTCAGCACAATAACAGGCTGACCATAGATGAATCTCTCTCTCTCTCTCTCTCTCTCTCTCTCTCTCTCTCTCTCTCTCTCTCTCTCGCTCTCATAGACGTATAGTGAGCAGACCGTGAACAGCTGTGATGAGGATATGCTAACGTGTGTGTGTTCACTGAAAGAAAACAGTGTGGCCAAGAACGCTGGGTTAAGGACAGGTGAGACAGAGTCTATATGTTTCCCA
Source organism: Acestrorhynchus altus (assembly GCA_034509495.1). Taxonomy (NCBI): domain Eukaryota; kingdom Metazoa; phylum Chordata; class Actinopteri; order Characiformes; family Acestrorhynchidae; genus Acestrorhynchus; species Acestrorhynchus altus. Next base: position 20,404,573 of record CM067504.1, on the reverse strand, counting down.
TTAACATTATATATTGCTGTCACGTAAACTTGGCACCTCAGAAAAAGCCTTGCAACAGAAGTCATCACAAAATGACTGTATCCCAAGTGGTTTTGTAGCAGTGGTTTAATGCAGGTTGTGACTGGAAGGTCAGCAGTTCGAGCTCCTGAACTGACAGGTTACAACTAATGTGTCCTTGAGTAACACCAAACTGCTCCTGCATGGATGGGGTAAATGTTGTGGCACAAAGTGTCTTCATCATGAAATTTTGACACAATATAAAGTGAAATCACTTATTTGAGATATGGTCACTGTCAGAACAGAACTTTGTATTCTTTGATGCAATTTGAAGACTCATTACCATTTACACTAAGTGCACATTTCAAACAGAACTCAACAAAAACTTTCAACAAAAATTCTTTACTTAATAAAAATTCTTTCTTTACCTTCCGAGCTTTCGCATGTAAATTGGTTTGGAGATACCAGGGTTTTATTGAGATAGCGATGGTATATAAAATATTACATTTTGTTTCTATATTAAATAACAATACATATCCCAAAATTGATGCATGTTGGCACTCATATGTGATACGTCTTATTTATTTTTTATATTGTGTCAATTCTGTCACGATGGACCAATTGAAGTACTTAAAAATAACTAAAATAAACTCTACATTTCCACAACGTTTACATTTGAACTACTGAAAGTTATTCCTCTTACTCTAAAGTTGCCATTTTGAAAAAATGTTAATTTCTGTCCTAAACCCAAATCAGCCCGAGTGAAAAGAAAGTATCAGTTTTATGGCATTATTTTCTACATAAATATAATCATGGGAGCAGCTGTGGCCTGGTGGTTAGGGGACTGGAATGTCGCTTGTTCGAATCTCTGAACTGGCAGGACATGACTGAAGTGCCCTTGAGCAAGGCACTGAACTGCCCAGCTGCTTCCTGGGTGCTGAGGATAGAGCTGCCCACTGGATGGGTAAAATGCAGAGGTCTAATTCCCGTGTGTGTGTATAGCACGGTGGGTAAAATGATTATAATTACTATTACTAATCTCTCTTTCTCTGTTTTGCAGGGGATGTCATTATCAGTGTGCACAACATATGTGTAAAAGGTTTTGAACATCAGCAGATTGTTGACCTGATTCAGAGCTCCTGCCTCTTAACGTAAGACTTAGTCTTCACCCATAAAGACACTTAAACCTCCTTGATATTTTAAACTTACTGGTTACTGATCAGGACCTACTGTGTACTTTTACCCTGTTCTTCCATTTGAAACTGTGTAGGAACCGCCTAGAGCGGTTCAAGGAACCTTCAACCCTTATCTTTTTCTTGAAGGTTCCTTGAAGCACCTTAAGAGGTTCCTACACAGTTTCAAATGGAAGAACTGGTATTAGATTCTCAAGGATCTTGTACTTTTTACAGTGTACCACTCTACAGTTGTTTACCTCATGACTCATAACTATTATGAAACTAGGAATCTAGTAATAGCAGTGAGGACCTGAAGGTGGCCTGCATCTTAAAATTATTTTTCTATTTGCAACACATAGGCTTTTCACACTAATTACGTTAGTCACTTATCATACAATATGTGGACATAACCACAATAAATGTGCTGGCCTCAATACCAGCTACAATGAGAGCACGTTAACATAAATGTGTTTAATTTGATTTATGTTTGTGATTTATTCAGGATGTTAAAAATCTCATATTCCCACATCTGAATATTCTTAATAAAGTCGTAAAAAAATGTTCCTCACAAGGACTTTAATGCAAACTTGTGGCGCTATTCATAGATTATAGAATTATTTGGGGTCACCAGCAGTCCAGAAGATATTAAAGAGGTTAAAGTTCTTGCTCTTTAAAAGGGCATAGTTACATTATTATACTATTATATTATCATTATATCAGTGGATTAAAAGTGCTTAAATCACAATATTGTTTATAGTAATTATATCTGGGACAATATACAGTTTTGGAACATATGGAAATATTATTTAATTTAGATTCAAATTAGAACCTATAATTTAGATGAATTATAGGCAGTGATGGTTTTATAACATATTTATACTAAACCTGTCTTGGGTTATTTCATAGGATGGAGATTTTGAGGGGAACTACAATGAAACAGAAAGAGCTCCAAAAAAAATTGAATCACCTACAGGTAAATGCTCCCATTGTCTCTTTCTTCTTCTCCTGTGTTAGTGGCTCAGCATTACTTGCAGTACTTTCCCCTGTGTTACTGAATATGTGTGCTAGTTGGTGTTGTTTCGGGGAAATGCTGTTCTCTGCTGACTGCATTCTGTGTTTCCCCTATGTTCACAGTGCCAGCTGAACCAAAAGAGGGAGGAGCTGCAGATGCTTATTGTGCAAGAAGAACATCTCCTCAGAGGTGCGTTTGTACATTTGTGTGTGTGTGGGTTTGCATATGTGTGTGTGAGATAGAGAGAGATCAAAAGAGACGTGGGAGTTGACATGTATGACAGCACAGTGTCATTTCCCCTTAAACTTGCATCTAATGAACATAGTGAGAAAATGTGTGTGATGTCAGTGACAGGAAGATCTTGGGGTTATATGGGGTTAGAAGCAGGCAGCACTGCTTGCTTCAGTTGTATCAAAGTTAAAGGCCTTGCTCAAGGGTTCAGGAGTGCCAGCTTAGCAGACAGGGTTATAGAACCTACAACCCTGTGATCAATAACACTGGGCTCTTACCACTGAGCCATTACTGCTATTTACATAGCAGCCACTAACATTCTCCCAGCCTATAATAACTCCTCCTCCTCCTCCTACTTTTTATTATTATTATTATTATTATTATTATTATTATTATTATTATTATTATTATTATTATTATTATTATTATTATTATTATCATTATAAATTAACTGTAAGGTTTTACTGTTTGAGTGCCCATAAAGCAAAATAAATACAAAAATATTGTTAAACATTTAAATTTGTGATACACTACATATTTCAGTAGATTATGATTTATGATCAAACTATTGTTAATGGTTCATCTGCTCATTCATTGTTGTTTTTGAAATCAAGGGCATTAAAAGAGTTTCTCCTGCTTTTGTTGGAGTAACTGTCTCTATTGTCCAGGGAAGGCTTTCTACTATTCTATTTTGGAGCATTGCTGGGATCTGAACTAAAGAGTGAGGTTGCATACAGGCCCATAGGCTTGGAGACCTCAGTATGGTGTACTACTTAAAATATATTGTATACATTAAAATAGTTTTCCATTAAAGGTTGAAGAGTGTAGGTGTGTCCAGTCTATTGATTGGCACTGTACAGATTAGTCTTTTTCTGCTGGCCTCAGTGACATTGTTTGATACAGAACATGGCCTAACAAAGCCCAAAATTCTACTTCTACAGAACATTTATTCTGTGACTTTAATAGGACTGACACCAGTTAAAAAGCCTCTAGGGAGTCTGTGGAAAGACAATAAACCAATTAATAGACCAGTAAACTGCATTTCTGTCCTAAACCATTAGATCTCCATCATTTTTTAGACCAACATTTCTGTCAGCTTCTGTTATTGTTGGAAACTGTCAGATGCAGTAAAACAGACACACAGGAGCCTGTAGTTTAATCCCTTGTACAGGCAGGAATGAGGAACGTGAGATTCCTCATGTTACTTTCTGATTTAAAATGCTCTAGAGAAAAGCATTTATGTTGTCCTTCAGTAAAAAAGACTTTCTTTAGATGGAATATATTCTTCTATTCAATATGGAAAATGCAGTGTAAAGTAAATATTGCAATATGTGATGGGACAATACTTTGAAAATGTATATTTTTGTATATGTGTATTTTTAGGTGACTTAAGCAGCAAAACTTCTGACTTCTGCCCTGCGTCTGAGTGCCCCACCCTTCCTGTGACACTGCCTTAGGCCCTTCAAAGTCAGGACCCAGAGAGAAACCCAGTGAGGCTGTCTTAGAGGACAGTCTTTCTATCTGAGCCGCCAGGATTCCAGCTCTTCAGTCCGGGACTGTGGCTGGTGCTTTCTTCAGGGGAACTCCTCAACTGACCAAAGAAATCCCAGGTCTGGGTTACCCTAGCACCATTATGACTTACAACTCAAAGTGACATTTGAGCCCCTTCAGCTTGAGCTGTTTCATTATTCCTCAAACCAGGAGGAACAAGAGAAGAAACTAGAGCATTTGAATGTATTGTTGAATATGTGTCAGTCGTGGCAGTGTGTTGGTATTTGTTGATTTCAGGGACAACTTCTACATGTGATTAATGTTGTATTCTGAATGAATGTTTTCTATGCCATGAGCGAACTTGGCATGTTTAACTTATTTGTTTATATGTAAGTACAAATGATGTTTGAATTTTAGTATTTATAAATGTATTTATATCTGGACTATTTATGGTTTTGATACATTTCTTAATTAAAATGTTAATCAAAGCCTGTCATGTTTTTCGAACAAACAGCATTTTTTTTTGTTTTTCGTTCTGTTACCATTGATATAAACTCTGGTTAGTGGAGATCAGTGTGGTGGAAACTCAAGCTGCGCTTGCGGACTTCACACAGTTTGCAATCTGAACATCTCTAATTGGGCAGGAAATGGTTTCTTGAACACCTACACTACTTCATGACACTCACATGCTACTCTTTATTTTAGAGTATGTGATAGCAGCAATAAAATTAAGCTGTATATTTAAAAATGATAAGCTACTGTATTTATTGTTGTGTACATTTTAAAAATGAACTGCCTGAATACCCATTGAATTTTAGTAGAGTTAGACATATTTATAGCATTTATAAGTTGTTAGCTTTAAAAGCTAGGCCTTACATTTCATAAGTTCATTTCTGCTGGCCCATTTTTAAGTCTATAACAATAATAACAATAGCCTGTTAGCACTGAATTAATGGCTACGCGCTAAGCAACAAGTGAACAGTCAGTATTGAAGCTGATGTGTTGAAGCAGGAAAAATGGTAAAAACCTAAGAACCAAACAGTGATCAAGATGACTGGGTTAGAAAACCCCCAATAATTGGGCAGGTCTTGTGGGGAGTTTGCAGTATGCAGTGGTCAGTACCAACCAAATTGCTCCGAGGAAGGACAACCTTCCACATTAAAACGCCACTTCACAACTTACATGACCATGTGGCCCGAGGAGCAGTGGAACTGTGTTCTTTGGAATGATGGTGCTCCATTTAATATTTTTTTTTGGGAGAAGTTGAGGATGAGGTGGATTGGTGACCATCTAACATACTGACCTTACTTATGCTGTTGTCACTAAATACAATCAAATCCTCAAAGCAATGCTTCAAAATCTAGAAGAAAGCCTTCCCCAGATGGTAGAGACATTTACTCCAACAAAAGCAGAATAAACTCTTTAATACCCTTGATTTCAGAAGAAACAGTAAATGAGCAGGTGTCCCAAAACATCTGTCTATAAATTGTATCAAAGTCTTATAGAAACGAATCAAAATGTCATGGTTTTGGATGCTGATACTTTCAATATTTTTTGATTACAAAAGACTGTGTAACCGACATAAATAAAGAAAGAATGGAGACACTGTTTCTCAGAAAAAGCAAAAAACATCATCTATAAGTAAATGATGTGACAGCCTAAGTAGACAGATTGCTGACAGGGGACTGATGTATTGAGACACTTTTAGACACTTTCAAGTCAACACATTGACATGCAATTTTTACAGTTTTGTTGAGGCCCTAATTCTCATGTCTTTATTGTCCACACTTGAGAAATAAAATGCAAAACCATTTTAAACAAAAAGTTTTTTTTGTGGGCCATTGTACATTCTGGTAATAACCAAGTGGGCCAGGTGGTGGGAAAGGTTGAGAAAGCCTAGGCTACAAAACCAATCCAAAAACCTGAAAAATTGAAGCAGAGACAGTGAGAAAGAAATCTGGAAGAGGTAAGAGGTAACAGTTGTTTTAAATGGAGAGAGAAGTAATAACATGAAGATGTGCAGGGATAGAGTTCCACAATTTCAGGCCTGCCACAATAAAACATCTCTCACCAAACATGCATAACCAAGATGGTGGAACAGAGAGTAAGTGAGTATCTGAAGACCAGAGAGGTGGTGAATACCTGTGAAGAAGTTCAGAAAGGTGAAAAGGTGCTAGACTTGTTTTTGCAGTTATTTAATACTGAATGCAGAATTGTACAGAGAGCCAATGCAAGTGGGGGTTTATCCATCCACTTGCATTTAATCCATCCACACAGTAAAACACACACATAGTGAAAGCAGTTCACAAGGCTGGTTCCCTAACCAACAGGCCATGGCTGCCCTTACATTAATCAAACAACAGCCAGTGGTCAAACATACCATAGCCTAATATGCCTAAATGCAACTGAAAATGAACACAAATTAGGTTGACTTATGGACTTTTTATTTTAGTGATGGATTTACTAATATTCTAGATATATTGGCATGTTAAACAAACAAACAAACAAACAAATAAATAAATAAATAAATGTTTTGTATAAGGTGGTAATACTTAAAGAGCTTTCTTGTGCTTTTTACTGAATTGATTTTAAGACACCAGCTTAAATTTTAGGCTAATCAGGCTATTGATTAGTGTTGGTAAATGAGTAAATGTACTATTTAATGCATAATTTTAGAGATGTTGAATCCTTTGTCCAATTTGAAGGCAACTCTGTCATCCTCATTGGCCAAAGGTTGGTGTTACAGTGTTGGCTTGGTTTACACAAATACTGCATTTATGCAAATCCCAATCCTGTTAAGAAACAGATTTTATTTTATTTTATTTTTGTGGAACAATTTCATTTCTATTGCTTACATACATTAAATTACTTTGGCATAATGGAATAGGTACTCAGCTGAAACCCAAGTTGAGTGAATTTCTACTTTGTTCAATAAAACACATGTATCAGATGTTCTTCAAGCTGTGGTGTAATATGGATAATGAGGATCACACAGAAGAAAGGTTTTCTACTGTGCCACCATACAGTACTACTGTCTGATTATTTGCTTCTGGATTCAAGTCAGTGGTTTGTGAGTTGTGTAAGCTATAGCTGAAAAGAGAACTTCTCAAACATCATCTAATCACAACAGCATCTCATACTGGGAAGGATGTGGTGTATTAACGCCTGTGCAATAATCTTACTTACATGTGAGTCATTTTATGACTGATGAATGGTTCTGATAATAGTTTAATGAAGCAGCAGCTGATTATAGAATCTGATTAGGAGTAAAACTGCTAGACTTTTTACCTCAATGCTTATGTTTTAATTAAGAATGAATTTATTTCATAATTTGAACACAAAAGGTGTATATAGGTGTATAGAGGCTTATGTAAAGATGGACTACTTTTGTCTTTGAGCATAAAAAGCTTCAAAATTACAGTGTAATATTAGAGGCAATGACAGCAATAGAAAGGAATTCCATTCATTTGTAAATCCCTGTCACACACAAAACAAAAGGTCAAAAGCAGAGATATGCAAACATTAACGCTCAGTACTCGGGTATGAAACACAAAATTTGCATAAAGTGCCTCAGACTTAGACCTTTTCCATCAAAAGTGCTTGAACTGGTCCTATTCAGGCTTATAAGAATCTTGGTGTTTTTTAGTGAACCATCCTGCAACTACACCAGTTTTAACCGAGGATACAACACAGAATACGTCAGCAACAGAGTCAGTGTCAGTAAATGGAAGTGATAAGGTGGCAGAGCTTATAGACTACCTGCGAGCATTTGTGCTGCTACAGGTGTTTGTTTTTTCTCCAAAAGCAAACATAGATCAACTTTTGGCGATAGGAATACGTCGAAGACTACAATGTAAAAGATAAGTGTTGTTATTGCTCCTTGATCCTGTACAACTACACCCACCCACAGCTGGAAAAAACCTGAAATATTTGGTTCCCACTGCAAACAAACTTTCAGGTTCCAGAACCTCTTTTGGTTGGTGGAAATGTGCCGACCAGTTCAAAACTAGGTTCAAAAAATGGAATAGATCCCATTCCACCTAACTGGGGTGCCTAGAAAGAGTCCCAGTCAGTTCTTGCATGAGTCACAGCTGTGTTGATTAAATGTGTTGATGTTGAATAGGTGGGCCTTAGCTCAAGCCCTGTGGAGCACATGGCTAGTGCATGTACTATCCCACCTGAGGCCAGCAGATGAAGCCTTTTCACTTGTCATTGGGGGTGTAAAACAAAATGGTACTGGGGTTGGAAACTCACAGTTCAGTACAAGTACAGTATAGCATGGGAAAAAAAAACATAAGACTTTTTTTTTTCATTTAATTTGACACTTTTACAGCAAGAAGTGGGTGGGTGGGTGAGGGGGGCAAACAAGACTACAGTTACTACAGCAATACTCCACCATAGTTCTCACAATACCATGCAAGTGTATGTTACACTGCATACCATATAATCTCTGTTTGACTGTGTGCACCGAACTGTCACCTCTGTACCATGAGGCTTTAGTGTGAATACATTTACAAAAAATTGGTTTCAAATTGAAATATAGTCTATGGACATGCAAATCATATCTTTTATAAGACAGTCCCAGAAGATGTTCATCTTAAAAGGAAATGCTGAATTCAAATTATTGAAAGCCACCTTGAAAAGACCAGTATCTGTTTTTTGGTATTCTTCTCACAATTCTAAATTTAATTTAAAAAACTGTAAATGAAATATCTGAACAACATTTTATAACTATGCAGATTTTCCACATTGAACTCTGTACCACTTACCAGTTAGGGACCTTTCTGTTTAAGAGGGTAAAGGTATTTGTCAGTTGCAGTTGACCCCACCTCAGATCCCATGCTAACAGTGCGTGAGAGCCTGTGTATATACTTGTGGGTGTGTTTGTCATCCATGCCACTCAGTGCATTCTGCAGGAAACAGCAACAGATGGATCCCAGTTCACACTCTCAAGGACAGGAGACAATGGCTTACAATCAAACACTTCCACCACAACTTCATTCACAGCCTACTGCCCACATGCCAGAGTCTAAAACACCATCTGGACCACAGGGACAATCCCAGAGCAACACTAGTCGAGGTAAAATGATATCCAAACGATTTGTGTTATCCTTCTATAACGGGGGTTTCAGTGGATGTTATCATTCTCAATTAACATGTTTTTGTGTTTGAATGGAAATGAATGTAAAATAAAAAAAATCTGTAGATGCTTTTAGATATAATCAATTATAATATAGTATTCATAATTACTTGTTATTAATAGTTAATAATTAGTTAATAGTTACTTTTACTTTATGGGATCTCTTTTTACATGATCTAAAGAAGCTCAAAAATATCTGTTTTCTTGATTTCTTGATTAGAATGGTTAGGTTTTAAAAATTATTGAGCAAAATAGCCATGTTCCTTTTGCACGTTATTCAAAGGAATGGAAATATGGTCTAATGGTAAAAATATCACTAGGCCTCTGAGCATGTGTATGTGTGGGTTTTAGTTTTAGTACGCATATAATTTAGCATAAATCTTAATAGTGAGTTTTGTTATATAAGCAGTCCTCACTGTGGGGAACAATGAAAGAGCTTTTTAAAGTTCTTCCAGTGGCAGGAGCCAGCAAATTTGCTTATTCAAACCAAATTAAAATTCCACAAAGCAGATTTGCATCTAATGCCAAGTACTGTACCATCCAAACATGAGGTTAACCAAAGCCCTCAGACAAAGTGCAGAACACTTGGCAGTAGGTTTGAAAATACTTTATTTCAGTCTTAAAATAAACAGATACATAAGAATGAGCTCCAAGAATGTTTGTCATTTTTCTGGGTTTAATGATAAATGGGTCAGAACGTTTCTACACAGCAAGCAAAATAAAAGGTGGGCCTTAGAGATGTAGAGATATGGACAAGTATGGGAACATCTGCTCATTCACTGTAAAAAAAACGTTAATGTTGCTTTTGTTGGAGTATCTGCCTCTACTGTTCAGGGAACACTCTCTACTAGACTCTACAGAATTTTTTTGAGAATTTGATTGCATTCAGTGAGGTTAGGATGTGGGATGATCATCACCCCAAATCATCTCCTGAGAGTCCTATTCTTTTAGCAGTACTTATCTACGAGGACTAGATAAGTTGTAGGTGTACATTTGAACATGTTTGTCAGCAATGGGTGTGATTTAGAGTAGAGGAATGCATTTATTAGAAGGAGCATCTACAAATAACACCTCAGCAGAAGATAACAGTATAAACCAGGAACAACAATATACAAATTGGCCTCTTGACAATTGCATATTGTTAGGTTTCAGCAGGTTTGAACCCTGCTTGCAGTAAAGGGTATTGTTGGCCTGGTGGTAAGGGAAACAGCCATGTGACTGGAAGGTTGCTGGTTTGATTCCCTGAACCGGCAGGACAGGACTGAAGTGCCTTTGACACAAGTGGCTTGAGCAAGGCACTTATCTCCCCAGCCGCCCCATGGTCACTGTTTGCATGTGTGCTCACTGCCCCCAGTGTGTGTGTGTGTGTCACACTTTTCTTGTCCCTGACTTCAATTTCATATATGCTGTTCCTGTTAACAACACAGAACTGAAGATAAAGCTCCCTGAAAATACCTTATTGTCTTCTTATGACTTTCACGTGCTTTATGTGCATCAGTTATTGTAATGTTCAGAGTACTTGGAAGCTGCTTAGATGGGGCCTCCATGGCTCCTGATTGTTGGGACCAGGTTTGAGGGGTCAGAAACAAAATAACTAAGATCTGAGACTTTAAATGTTATCTGAGAGGTGAAATGTTTTAGGCTACCCCCAAAAAATAATACACCAATCTTGTGAAAGTGTTTAGGTTTAGGTTTATTCCTTTTTGAGTCATCTTTTACTCATTAACAATTCAGAGTAAAATATTTGACCAGAGGTGTCAAAATATGTATATGCCACCATTTATTTTCTAAAAAACATTTCTAGTTTATATAGTTATCTTTCATGTGACTGTAAAGAGCAACCACATTCTGTTTATGGTGCATATGGAGCTTTTTAATTTTTTCCAATATATTAAATTATGAAAATATATTGTGATCTAATCAGCATGAAAGAAAAATGTCAGAGAATTTGTATTTTTACATAGAAAATGCACTGTGTTATTTTAAAAGGGGCGCCTAAACCTCTACATGTAAGACTATATTACCATGTTGCTCACGCAACTTGCACTTTCTCTCCTTTACTCAGTGCCTTACCTTACTAATGTTTGTCCCTGATTGTTACCACTGCCTTGGTAACTGCAGGACAAGGAGTGACATCAGTGCAGCAGCTGGGTGGGGACGCTGACGGAGGAGGTGGAGATGCGCTCACTGCTGATGCAGAGCAATCGATGGAGAAAGAGGAAGCTCCCATCGCCACTGTAGAGAGCACTGACAGACAGAGTGCAGTAGAGGAACAAGAAGAGCAGGAGGAAAAGGAAGAGGAGGAGGAGGAAGAGGAACAGGAGGAGGAGGAAAATGATGTAGATGATTGTAGAAGGGACAAGCTGCAGCTGGAGAAACGCACACACAACTTTCCAGTGACAAGTCAAAGGTCAGGCAAGAGCAAAGGCAGGAGTAAGGGGCGGAGGTCCAGCAGCGGACCTCCAGAGTCCAAATACAACACTGTGTGTTACAGAAAGATCAAGAAAGGAAACACCAAGCAGAGGATAGATGAGTTTGAGTTCATGATGAGTGTGTAGTAATGTGGTCACCCACCATCAAACACACACAGACACACACACACACACACACACACACACACACACACACACACACACAAAAGGTTAAGATTTTTTTGGTGAATGAGACCCATTTTCCATGATTAAACCATCATAAACACATTGAGCAAGAATGGGAACTGTGGTGAATAGCCTGGTAGAAGTCAATACTGACCATAAATAAATAAATAAATAAATAAATAAATGTGCTCATCTCAAGTTTGCCAAGAAACACTTTAGTTCATTAAGTAGCATTAAAACACAAATGCACTGTGTTGTTCACGGAACAATCTCTGACCATTATGTTGATTAGAATTATAATCCTCCCATTAACAAACTGCATAGGAAAATGAAAATCTGAAATTCACTACATTCAGTGGCTCAGAATTTTTATTACTTGCAAAAATAAGTGATAGTAACAACAGATCTCACAATGCTGTGAGCTCCAATGTTTCTTTACATTACGAATGCAATGTAGGAGATTATATTACCCTCAAAATCACATTCAAATTCAACTTCACGATTCTGGCAATATGAAGTACTGAATAGTGCCCTGAAACCTAAAAAGGCATCCATCCATCCATCCATCCATCCATCCATCCATCCATCCATCCATCCATCCATCCATCCTTTCATCCATCCATCCATCCATCCATCCATCCATCCATCCATCCATCCATCCATCCATCCATCCATCCATCCATCCATCCATCCATCCAGCCATCCAGCCATCCATCCATCCATCCATCCATGAATGATCCTATCCACCTGGTCCGGGTTGTAATGGGTGCAGTCAAACAGTCAGGAGGAAACCAGAGTTTGCAGAGGAAACACACGCAGCTTCAAACAGCTTTGTGAAATATTTGCTTTTTATTTTTTTGTAAAAATAAACCTAATCTAAACTTTGTATAGTGTTTATATTGTTTTTAAATTTGTTTTATATTATTAATACCATTATTGAAAGATCATTAGGTAACTTAAATGAAATAATTAATTGAAAGAAATAAAATATGTTGGGTCCAAATTTAGCCCACATGGGGGCATGTACCAACTTATGTTAATCATCCTATAGCCCTACTTTCTAACCAAAGATCTGCTCTTAGCTGGATACCTTTTATCCAACTATCTTTAGCCCAACTGACCCCCAATTTGTAAGTGCCAATTCCCCAATCTCGTTAGGACTCTCATTATCACATACGATACTCATTTCAAACTGCAGCCATTGCATCATTGCTGTTCAACCAACATGCTCGGAAGGAAGCACTGGGTCCCCAGCTCAGATACAGTGGCTGTGTACAACAGATGGCTGTGCCAACCAGCATTGCACTGGGTGTGAAGTGGGCAGAGTGCACCACATACCCACCCAGAGAAAGCATGGCCAATTTTGCTTTCTCTGATTCTGGCAGCTGATTTGAATCTGCTGAGCCCAAGCCCCATTAGCTGTATATCTTTGGGTGATGGACCACTCTGGGCCAAATGTTCTCAGCGGGGTTCATCTGAACTTTGACCACGACAAATCATCAGATTAGTGGTCCAACTTCTCTCTTGTATGATGGTAGCAAGTGGGGTACCAGAGGTTTTCTGGCAATCCTGACCTAAGGTGGCTTCTGGACTTCTGAATCCTCCTTGAGTCAGACTCAAGGTTGAAACAGTGCCGAGAAAAGAGTCAGTGTTGAAAAATCAAAGTGACCAACCAAGTGCCTAAAAATAAAAAGATGACATGCTTTATATTTTGTGAACTCTGAAGTGAGTTTAGTATGCTTTCAAATTGGAATCCCCACAATCACAGACCGTCAGCTCTAATGCATTAGATCAACAATGATGCAGCCATCATGTGTAATATGGCCAAAATTGTTGAATCAATGGTCAATACGATCAAGATCAGTACAAATCATGAGAGATGTAAACTTATGTGTGACCTGCTAGACTTTTATATGAACTGTTCTTTGTGGCCTTGACTAATGTCTTCTAAGACCCAAACACTGACCATTACTCTCCTCATCCACACATTTATTTGCAACTGCCTAATTATCTCATAATCACATTATTATTATTATTATTATTATTATTATTATTATTATTATTATTATTATTATTATTATTATCATTATTATTATTAGAGATCATAAATACCATCTCTCATAGTGACTGCTACTCTGACCCAATAATGCTTCAATACAACTATTTTCTGTTCCAGTGAAGAAAGAAGGCATGGTGCTGCAACACTAATTTGTGTTACCTCATTTCAACACTAGATGGCGACATAAGTCTGTACTTCACCCCTTTTTACTATGAGACTGAATTCCTCAGTTTCCTCAGGTATCAGCTTCTTTCCAATTATAAAGTTTAACAACTGGAATAAATATAAATAAATACAGGAGAACTGGTCAAAAACCTGTCTGATTAGTCCACCAGATGATGCATAAAGTGCATAAAGCACTGGCCACCAATATGACTTAGATAGCCACTGAAAATCATAGTCAAAACATGTTGCACCCATAAGTAGTGTGGGATTGCAATGCTATTTGCAAGGAAGATAAAGGATACATAAAGAAGTATTGTCTCTCAGTATGGCAATATAATTCAACATTCCAGCATATTGTAATGGAGTTGTAGAGGTTTCTTAAGGTGTCCTGTGATAATCTACCCCATGCAGCTCAGTTCTTGCAGTAGGGCTGGCATGTTGAGAACCCAGAATCCCACACCTTTTCAATCAGGAAAATGTCTGGTTATGTGACTGGCAATGACATAATATCTGTGTCTTCAAGGCAAGCTCTTGAGGATACTGCAAAATGCCTAGAAGCATTGTCGTGTTGGAATAATGCTCTGGAGCATTCTTTCAGAAAAGGTAGGGACACTGGTTGGACCTCATTAATGTGATGTTGGGCTGTCAAAGTGCCTTTAATGAAGATCAAAAATAATCTGACATTGCATGAAATTACACCCCATACCATGACACAAGGCCTTCTGGACATGTGATGTTCTTGGTGCTGAATACAGTGCTTCCACACATGGTTTCGTTGGTTGTCTCCACCCAGACAAAAGTGGGACTGAAGATGAACCGCTGCCATTCTAAGTGATTCTGTGACACTTTGACACGACACCAATGCAGTTATACAATGTGATCAGTTGATTTCTTTTTTTTGTTTTGTTTTTTTTGTTTGTTTTTTTTTTGAAAATGAGTGTATATTAAAATATATTAGGCATGTACTCTATAAACCAGTATGACTGCAAAACTGCCTGACCTGCTGACAAATACACAGAATGTAATAATAATAATAATAATAATAATAATAATAATAATAATAATAATAATGTAAACTATAATGACGATAATAGTAAATAGAATAACAGTAATATAAACATGAATATATTTACAATATTAATTATATAGATATATGGTACAATAATATAAATATAATGAAAATAGAGTATACAGTGGAGTAAAACACAAAAACATATAAATATATATAATATATACAACATATAATATAATATGATGACATTATAAAATAAAAAAACAGAGGAAAAGATAAGAGAGTAGATATAGAACAAGGCAGAGACCAAGCTGTGTGCATTGCCTGATGAAACCTTGGCAATATTTACAGTACATAAGAGAATGATATAAATATTTGTACTGTTGCTCAAATACGTTATGGCACAGAGTGGAGTTGAACAATACGGTCATCAGAGACTACATCACATCAACCACAGACTGAAGAAGCGTTTCGCTGATGCACCAGGCCGATTCACGAGATGAATGCCAATGCTTTGTAAATGTTTGTCACCACGACTGAAAATGAATCCCAGTTAACCAGTAACTACTAACATTTAACCTGCCAGACTGCAGCCGCTGTTTATGGCCTTCTTCACAATTAACAAATGCAGCGGTCAAACGCACACCTTTCCAGTAATCACATGGATTATGAGACTAATACTGGGGCAATCAGTTCAGTCAGCTGCTTTAGTTAAAGTCTACTTGTTCACATGCTTGTGTGCTACCTGCTAGGCTTTAATATGGACTGTTCTATGTGGTCTCCACAAATGTTACATCAAGAGTCTGTGAATCTCAAGACCCAGACACTGAACATTACTCTGCTCATCCACACCTTTTTTTTTTTTTACATACTTTTCAGAATGATGATTATTATTATTAAAGTAAGGATGCATGTATATCTACAATGCTTGCACACAGGGAAATTGATCCTCCTCATACACACATGTGGGGAAACACACATTGTCAACACACTTGCAAATTCACTTGCTCAGGTGCACTTCAGTCATGTCCTGCCAGTGCAGGGAAACAACCTTCCTTCCCAAACCACCAGGCCAAACCAGGCCTTGCTGATTTATAATCATTAGGAATCATAAATCTCATCCTGATTGCTCTGCTACACTGACTTAATAAAGTTTATGCTTTCAATACAATTCTGCTTACTGTACTGTACACTTTTCCCCCGCAAATGCTAAAAAAGGCCCAACAGGAAAAGTGAATTGTGTGTATTTTAATGAAAAGTCTGATGCAGTAAATAAACTTTTCAACACATAACAAAACAACCTACTTTGAATTCACTCCTTTTGTTGAAAAATATTTATTTACATTATATGGACAAAAAGTATTGGGACACCTGTTAATTCATTGTTTGTATGCATCCTTTAGAAGTGTAATTCTACACCTACATAGTGATAGATGTAGTAATCTATATCTTGTACAGTGTATTTGTGCTTACAACATCTATTTGTAAAATTTCTTTTTTATATTTATACATTATTTGATTTAAAATGATTATTTATTTGTTAAAGGTTTTGACTTTTGCTATATTTGTTGTGTTGTGGTCCTAATTTTATTTTAGTGCTATTTTTGTGTCTTATTAATTTGTTAATAATTTTACTGATTTGTTAATGTACTGAATTGTCCTGATTTTGAACACTTTGGCCAACATTTGCTGTTTTTACAAATGTTAAATAACACGATCATCATATCATGACAGTGGTGTTTGTGTGTGTGTGTTGTATCAGTGAGAGAGGGAGGGGCGCTCTTTTCGGCCTGGCTGGTCTCAGGCGCAACTTGGCCCCATTTGAATTGTGACAAATGTCAGATTGCCATGGCGACGGCAGAGTGTGTGTGTATGTGGCATAGTGAGGTGTCCACAAACCAAGGGTCAGAGCAACTTCCTGGTCAGCGTCCATCCCCACAAAAGTCCCCTCTCCCCCAAACCTCGTCCCAATTAACCTTTCCTGACATAACGTAACGGCTTTTCATCCTCATCCCTTCTGTTCTCTCTCTCTCTCTCTCTCTCTCTCTCTCTCTCTCTCTCTCTCTCTCTCCCCTTCTAAACTAGCAAGTTGTTAGAAATGCCATAGCTGTCCTCAGGCATTTGTCTGGTTCACTTTGGCCAGTACAGCACGAATGAGTAGGAGGTTGACCAAAATAAACAAAATACAAAATAAAAAGGAATATTCAGTTGTTGGTGGTGTTTTGTTGATGTTGTTTGTTTGTTTGTTTGTTTGTCTGTTTGTTTGTTTTTACTGTCAAGTATTTTGACAAATTTATAAATCTCCTTGTCAGTCTAATCATTACAAATGATTAATCAGAATTCTTCAATTTTAGCTCAACAACACTTTGGATGATCAATTTCCAACAGGATGTCTGAAGAATGAAGACACTTAAGTAGCCTGAAAATAACAATATCTGGCATGTGTGTCTCCTACAAATACTTTTCTAATGTTTTGGAAAACGTGTGTCAAACAAAATTAGCCTAAATGTCTAAAGGTTAATACAAAAAGTAGAGTATAAGTATTATATTTTATATTCATTACATTTTAAAGTGACATTTGAAGCCTTTTTGATGAGCTACAAACCATACTGGCCAACAGTAAAACAAAAAATATACATGAAATATCAAATTAAAAATGAATGAATATAAAATGTGGCAGTTTACTATTTTGAATGAAATTATGAACAGGAATGAACTCTTTCACTATTTATTTTTAGATGAAGTGCTACCTGAAATTAGCCTACATACAATTCAAACAAAATACAAGACAGCTTTTCATATTATAATTAAATATGACTGTAACTCCTGTTAAAGTAACAGAAAGAAAATACTTGCAATAAACCAAAAATGACATTGATGCGATATGGGTCTCATCACATACCTTCTTTAAACCATGTTGTTTAACTTACAACAGACAGGCTTTTTTGGTTTCTGATATTGTATGACATACTATCATCTATAAAGTTAAACCATTTGGGATTTTGTCTTGCAGAAAACAGACTTGCTTCCATTCCCTTTTTCATTTATGAATGAAGCCAACATTGTCAGCCATGATGTCAGGTTTTCAATCAGAGTCTGCACAGTAGAGACCAGAGGCTGAGCCTGACTGATTTGGTAGACCCATCCCCTTCTCTGGTGTGGCTCTCAGACTACCTCCACTGAATTTACAGTGTAACAAAGTGAATTTTTACCCCAGACTTCCTAATTTAAACGTTAGATTTCAACAATAAAAGTTCCACTACAACTCAGCTTCTCCGTGTAACAAACTGTTACAGGTGTCCCAATACTTTTCTAGGGTTCTTCCAGCAGTTTCACTGGGTCCTTAGTGATCATTTTGCTTCTGCCAACCAGCAGATCACAGCTCATACAGATTTTCATGGGTATAGCCCTGGACACCCAAGTCAGACAATGCCCCAGGTCACTAGACCAATGTTTGCCTACTGTACATTGAAAATGTACGCTGTGTAGCACAAGTCTATTTAAAGACTACTTTGAGCCTACTTAATGAAGTAAACAAAGGTGAGAGGACCTTTACAGACCAGTGAAGAGAGGAAGATTTTCAATCTTACATGAAGTTTTATTACATGGTACACGTATACATGAATGTGTTTCACTGCATGGATGGATTAAGTGCAGAGGACAAATCTCCTTGTGTGCAAGAACAGTGGATCTATATGCATGTTTACATTTATGTTAATATAAAATACACCTGTAGGTTCACTGGTCATTATGGATATAAATAAAATTGCCTAATTCAAGTCAATTCCAATCAATCTAATACAAAAGTGTTTATATAGTGCTTTGCACAATGAAAATGTCGTCCCAAACAAGCTTTACGGAGATCTGGGTCCGAACCTCTTTCGAGTAAGTCTTGAGTTACTCAGAAGCAGAACCCATCCTTCTCTGGATGAAACCAAAATCGTAATCATAGAAGACTTGCAGACTTTGTGACTTCTGCTCAGCTTCTCTTCAATGAACCTTTTCACACTGAACCCCTGAATGACTTTGTTTACATCGTAACAACAAAATTGTGCCGAAATGTTGAAATACTGTTGGAATTCCTCTTGAACATCTTTAAAGTGTGCAACAATGTCATTTGCATAATGATAATTATTGGCCTAAATGTCTACGACCCATTACCTACATTAACATTGTAGAATGATTGCAAAACTGAGGAAACAAACGTGTCTTGGTTGATGGACTACATTTGGGGTAAAGGGGAAATTGTGTAAATTGTGAGAGATAAAGAGCGGAAGTGTGACTCATCACCCTGCGTGTTTGTGCGCTGTTGTGCGCTGATCTCAACAAGGCGCATTCATGGAGCTTCGTCACATCGCCTCCATCCCCCACAATGCTAGCTTTGTGGATGGGGAGAGTCTGCTGTGGAAAATATTTGGGAGAGAGGAAGAGAAGAATAGCAGTAAAGTGTTTGTTTCACACAGCCTGCACTCCCCCCCGCCCAGAAACTTTTATTCTTTGCACTCATTTGGGTCGGGGGGTAAGGTTGGGGTGTACTTGGTTTTTGTGCTGAGTAGAGGGTGGGTTGAGTGTATGTGGTGGGTGATTTTGTTACTGTCCCACGCAAGTCAGTGCATTCTGTGTGAAGCACTGGCTGTTCCTGACGACAACTGAGGAGGCCTCCAGCTCAGACTGAGCAGCTAAAGAACGTCCTAAAACATTAGGGGGAAATACATGAATGTGCTGTGATAGCAAAATGACACGGGTTAGTGACATCTTTGCACCAAATCACTTCTTGCACTAGGCATGTTTGGGTTAAGGTGATGTTTTAATCCAATCAAGATGACCCTATTTTAAACTTGGTTGACACTTGGTATTGCTGTATGCACAAATTTGGGCTCCCTGATAGATAATCACACAATGATGATTCTGCAATGGTTAGATAGGGTCAGTAGAATCCTGGAGGAATTGAATCCTGGACTGGAACTTGGTGGGTCGGTCCAACATCATTAGACATGATCTTGGTAGCATCCTTTGCAAGAAAAGTAGGCCTCAGAGAAGAGATTGAAAGCATCCGAAATTTGGTCATGCAGATATTACCATCGCATGTTGTTAGTGGCAGTCGATAGAAGGAGGCACGAACCAGCAACTTGAAGGGTCTGGGAGACCTACATGAACCATGGAGAGGGAGAGCCAATAGATTCTCCCACATACATAGTGTGACCCAAAAGCCATGACTGTAGAAATACTGCAAGCAGATATTAGGGTACACTAGGGTATTATGGCTACACTAAATTGCCCTGGTGTGTGTGAGTGAATGAGTGTGTGTGAGCCCAGAAATGGATTAGCACTCTGTCCTGGGTGATCCCCCCTAGGTGCTATATTCATTCATTTTACTTCCCTGATAGGCTGCACAGCATATTTAATACCTTCCCACAGATTGTCAGAAATCAGGAACTGTAAAGACCATTTTTAAATGATTCAGCTTGTATTTCTGAATTGGTGACATTGAGGAAGAAATTGAAATGTAAGCATCTGAAAAATAGCAAAAAAGGTATAATATTGTAAGGTGTAAGGTGTGTAAAGGTCATTTAAAAGGAGGTGGGATTGGGTGAGGAAAGGGGTGAACTATCTGGTGCAGAACCTGGAAGTGTTGGAGTAGTGATGTGTCTCCTGCCACAACTGTGGCTGTGACTGTAATCCTTAAGAATAAGCCAGAAAATCCCAGGTATGAGGAGCACAGTTATCAGTTCACTTCCAGAACAAAACCTGGATATCAGGAACACAGGTACCACTTCACATCCAGGATAAGCTTGGATATCAAGAACAAAGGTACCAATTCACTTCCAGAAATAAAGCCCAGATATCAGGAGATAAAAGATGGATATCAGGAACGCAGCAACCAGTTCACATCCAGAAAAGCTTGGATATCGAGAGCAACGGTACCAATTTACTTCCAGAAAAAAGTCCAGATGTCAGAAATACAGGTACCAGTTATTGTCCAGGAAAAGCTTGGATTTTAGGAACAGAGGTACCAGTTCACTTACAAAAATAAAGCACAGATATCAAGAACACAGGTAGGAGAAGAGTATTCCCTCACTGTCAGAGAAGGTACTGCTCAATGACAACAGTCTGGCAACAGTTAGAGTTCTAAACAATCCTGGTTGCCCAGAGAGGACCATGTATGTGATCACTGTAAGACTGATGAAGTGGAGCATTTTGTCTGCAGAGCATTTTTGTCTTCACTGCAAAAAATCTATATAACATGGCAATAAGAAATATTTAAACAGCTGATCCCAAATTATAAGCAATATACAGAATAGGAGTAATTACAGTTGACTGATGGGAGAGGGGCACACAGTCCCCCTCTCCGGACAATATGAGAGAGGGAGAGAAAGCGAGCTCAGCACCGGGAAATGAAGGGTCACAAGAGGTTTCCTCAACTAGAGCACCGGTGGGATCTGTTTAAGCTTTGATTGACAGGGATGCATTGTGAAGCCTGTGAGCTGCTGCTCTCAGGCCGTTCCTCAAGCTTATCACCACACCAAAAGGTGCTTGTCCACAATGCACAGAATAAGGATGTGCTCACCTCAGCCGTGGCCACAATGGCACACATCTGGATGGCACAGAACGAGGAGAGCAGCCATGATTATTCTGTTCCCCACTAAATACAGGTGCTCAAAAGCTGCAGGCGACTACCGAGGCCACATGGAGGCAGGGGGATGGGGGTTGGGGGATGGGGATTTTATGCAGAGAGACACACCAGTCTCCCACTGGATGCCATTTTAATTTCTAATTCATTAATCTCTCCCGTGCACACTTTCCTGAGTTAAACAGGGATCATGAAGGGGTCTTACCCTTAGATGCCCAAAGGCCCGGTCTGGTCACTTACAGAAGGCCATCACAGATGCAGTTGTGATCCCTCTTACCTTTGTACCTGCATAATACCTATATCTGCTTAATAAACTGCATTATGTTAATACTCTGCATTGGCCCTGATGTACAAGTAAATGAACGTATTCTATTGTGTACATGTTCTACAGGTTCACATGTAGCTGAGCCTGACCACTATATCGTTTGACTGCTCTGTAGATGATAACAAGTTTTGCTATTAGTCATTCTCTTGAATTTCCTTGAATTAGCCTTAAAGTTATGCATCAACTAGCACATTTCATACTTAATCATTCCACATCACTTCACAGTACAACATTTAAGCTTTAGAACCCAAGGTTATTTCTAAAGGATATTTTCATAGTTTTTATTCACCAAAAACATTAAAATATATATTTTAGAATATGATTTATAGGAGACAGTCACACATATACACACCAATACTGACTCAAAAACTGACAGATATAAAGTAAGGACCTTAAATACACAGACAAGACAAGAAACAGCTGGGACTGATTGACAAATGGGCAGAGTTACAAATGAGACAGGTGGAAACGAGGCAGAGCTGGGCAAAACAGGCACATGGCAAACCAAAACAAAACAGAACAAAGACAGGAAGGACTGACAGAGTAACAGAATGAGACAGAAGCATGATATATTATAACATGCCAGATATTAATATTTTCAGGAGATCCTTGGCTATTTAAATGTTCATTTTACAGTCTACATTTGCGATTAACAGAATTTTAACAGAATGTTGATGTTGAGGAAAAATTTACTTGCACCTACATGTTTCTGTGTTTTTTTTCCTTATAAGGTCTAAAAAAACACTTTATATCTTAACATAAAGATATATATGCAATTTAGATGAATTATGTAATGATTACATTGACACAGACTTTTATAATAATATGTTCTTCAAAATGCTTGCCAGTACTCCAAATAAAATAAAAACAACCTTAATGTCATTTATTGTTTTTGTTATTCATGTATGCAACAGTATTATCTCTTCTCAGGACTTTTAATCTGAAATTTGAACAGTATGTGCATAAAGAAACAGACCCTCCGTTTTCATTTTCATTTATGACCCAATATCAGCATCAGTGACATCATTAGCATCATTAATTCAGTCTATAGTTTGTTATGATATATGTATTATGTATGTAGGTTACTCTGATCCTGACATATGAAGCCTAGAACACGACATATAACTGCCTGCATAGTATGGATCTCTGGCTCTAAGATAATAACTATGATAATTTTGTGCATTACCTTATACTATATAGCTATAAACATAACAAACTTAATTACTATTTGTACTTGACTACAGTAAAATTATACAACATGTAACCCACCCTACTATAACTATATTCTTATGTCCCCTCTGTATCCCAGACTGGACTGGGTGGGGGGCTAAAGAGGAAAGACATTTTGCTTCTCTAGCCATGTTCTTGCATTCCTATTGTATGCATACGATTAAATAAAGATACATATACTCTGAAAGAGAGAGATCCTAACAGCTCCACATGGTTTAAGAAGTGTCTGCATATTCCTCTGCAGATGAATGATTTGAGCGGTGAGCTGCACTATTTGGCTGTCCGTGGTAGAATATGATGTTCTGTGGGTTTGAGGGCAGAACATTCTCAGAGAAAATGGTTACAAAGGGAAAGCTAAAACACAGAGAGACCACTGTTTGTGGGGACACACACAAGTTTGTGTTCCTCTCTTTGTGCTGTATTTCATTGACTTCTATATGACTGAAGTCCGATGTTGCACCCTAACTCGAAGTCTAGCAAAAACCTTTTCATTTTTTTCTAATTAAAGCATATACATTTTTGTATTCTTCAGTTTTCATTCTGTGACAATCCTTCTTGTGTGCCAAAAAGACCTGAATATACAAACACCACATGCAGAAACGTCTACCACAATCTTCCTAACAGATTGTAGACTACTGACATTTGTAAAGAGTTAATTAGGCTCACCTGTTCTACTGCAGTGACACTTCATTACACAGTCTATAGGGGGCCGTGCTTTAGTGCAGAATCAGTATACAGACTTCTCTAAAGCCCCACAGGCACAAAAAAAAAGATACCCCTCACATCAGCCAGCACTTTTGACTGTCATTTGGTTCAGAAACATTCATTTAATACGTCATTCATTCATTTCATTAAAGTGGAAGCTTCTTCTGGTAGCATGGCTTGCCCTGCTTCAATTCCTATTTGACTTTAAGAGGCAGAATGGACAAGGATTAGGGACAAGAGAGTAATCTGGAGCTACATTGTAATGCTGTGTTCAGGGTTCTGCTCTTATCCTAATCCCACGGTTCCCTCACCAGCTTTCCAATGATACACTCCAATCAGTTTTCCTTATCCAGGGAGCAGACAGATTAGCACCTAATATTTCTCCCCATAAATTGGCATGGTTTTGTCAGTTGAGGTGCCACCCAGTGAAGCTGTGAGACTATAGATACTTTTTAGAAACAGAAACTATAGAAATGAACTGAAGTTATAGAAACTAAATTGAAATAAACAAAACAAAACAAACCCCAACAGACTATTACAAGACTATTACAGCTAATACATAAACCTAAAATACATAAACTTTATATATTCATCTTAAGCCATTCAGGCTACAAGGAGAGATTCAGTAATTGCTTAATAAGGCACAATAAGCAAAACAATAATCATTACTTATGTCAGTCTTAAAGGCAAGGTAATTACAACAGCCTGATTCTATTACAATAAAGAGGAACTTGTAAATGATCATGCAATAATGACAATTTTTCATACATAAATCCTCAACCACATCACATAACCTCACTCACATATCTCTGCAACAAGCAGAGCTCGGCTCATAGCTAAGCCAGATGTTATTACAATGCTTTACTTCCATGCTGACTCAACCTTAACCTTTTGAATTCTAGTTTTTTTGTGTCACATTTTCATAACAATAAAAAATTTGTAGTTTGTTATATGTGTATCATGTTTTTAAGTTACTCTTTTCCTGATTTAAACAGAAAACATATAGAAAATGGCATGTAACTGCAAAGATTAATTTATTGCGCTTTGTTCAACATTGGCCCCTCATGTCTACAGGCTCAACTGCAACATGTTTGGGCAAATGTGCCACAGGATGCCCTACAGAACCTGTATGCCTCCATGCCCAAATGTATCTTGTATTTGGGCTCAACAGGGTAATAAAGGGGGCCAGAAAGTCACAAAATCCCAGAACAGGGATTCTGTGACAACAACATAGCTCAGTATTCTCTCAGTCCCCTGCTATCAATACTATCAGTGCTCAACACTGGCACTCTACCAATTGTGTGCCCACTGTCCCACAGCTCCAGCCAAATGTCAGGCCTCATATTAGCCCAGCCGCTGGCCATCATCTCAATAACACCCTACTGTCTCTTAGTCTGGGAGAGGCTCAGAGGTCTCTGTGGGTGTCTCATCCACTTCCACTGCATATATTGAGATGGTTGGTTGGTTGAGAAGCTTGATCTTATAAGTGAATCTAATTCTTTTATTTTGTTATTGTTTATTTTTTATATTGATTCTGCTCAGATAGGAGCTCTGCAGATACAGCAGCCTCAACAGTGCTCAAGGTTCAGATTGACTAGGTGAATAACTCAAGAAGCTGAATTAGGTGCAATTCTAAGACCAGAGCTCAGCACCCAATGAGCTCTGCAACCCTTTCATAACAAAAACAAAAAACAAAAACAAAAACAGCATTTTAACCTTTAGAACCCTATTCCAGGGTGTTGCAGGGTGTTTTTGTAGTTTGACCTACTTTAATTGTGAAAAAAATATATAAAAGTATTTACAGTATAGGAGACAGTCGAATATACCACATATTGTTATTTTCAGGAGATGCTAGCATAATCAAATGTGTCTTCATTTGAGATGTAAAATGTAAAAATATTTGAAATTTCACCAAAATATTTAGGATCTCCTGAAAATAATAATATCTGGCATCAGTCTCCTATACATCCTACTCTAAAACATAAATTTGGGTTACTGTTAACTGTTTTGAAGAACGTAAATATTCTTGTCAATCTAATCATTAAAAATAACTCATCAAATTCTCAACAGGACTTTTGAGATATAAAGTGTATTTAAGTGTATTCCTTTTAAGCAAAAAAAATTTTGAATAACAATACCTGGAATGTGTGACTGTTTCCTATAAATACTTTTCTAATTTTTTAATGAATAAAAGTATGTCAAATTAGAGAAAAATCCCACAGAATTTATTTATTTTAATTGTCTGTTTATCCTTACGTGCCAGTGAAAAAGTCATTTGATAGTTGTAGATATTTATTCCTTGGTCTGCTCAATGAAACGCAAACCTGTCAGTCTACATCAACCATCCCTCACACAGTAGCACTCGCATTTGAGCATGTCCTGCTGCACTTTTTGGATAGATGCTTGTTTACAGGCCCATACAGAACCTGGAGTGTTGATATTTACTGTATTTACACACAGCAATATTCATCTCCTAATGCCACCTAATAGTGGCATTTAAGCCATCACACTTTTGGGGTATTAAAATGTCCTTTGTCCTTTGTGGAGTTCCTTAGGGGGAGAAGCCCGGGCTGGATTTTTCATTTCCCTGTTTGACTGTCATTTTCTTAATTACACTCCTTGTGTTTCTTTTGGTGGTGTCCTTTCCATTTGCCCTACTCCAGAAATGGGAATGGTGTGAGGAACCAGGAATGGAGAAAAGTCCGGTGGTTTACCCCAAAGACCACCACAGAGCAGGTATTATGTGGATAGTGGGTTATTCTCAGCACTGTAGTGATACTGACACGGTGGTGGCGTCTCATTTTGATTGATGGAGTGTTTAAACACTGTGTCCGCTTCCTTTAGTCCTTCATCAGTGCTCAGAGGAAGCTGACCACAGGGACCTCACGGTTTAAGGGTATTTCTGGTTGGTGGACTGTCCTTAGTCCTGAGTTGAAGCTGTTTTATATGGAGGAATGGGATAAAATTCCTCCAAGCTGAGGACTAATTGACAGTTACCTGTTTAGTTGCAGTTATTGCTGCAGACGGGTGTCCTCCAAGACACTGAAAGCAAAAATTCACATACTTTCAGCACTCACAGATCTTGACATATTTGTTCATTTTTCTCAATAAATAAAAGAGTGATTTTTGCCTTATTGGTTTATTATTTAATTGGTTTTATTTATTTATTCATTTTTAATCTTGTTTACGGCAGGGTAGGGCAGATTTTTGCAGAAATATATACAATTTTAAAGAGTTCACAAAGCTCCACTGTATAATATGAGTAGAAGTTCAAAGATTTGTATATTTTATTGTACTGTGAGTCATTTTCTAGCAAGCTTTGCACCTTAACTAAGTTAACTCTTACAGCCCTAGCTATACAAGTTGTATGTTTTTTGTGCATTTTTGATATTGCCTCTTGTTTTTGTAATAACACAGTATTTCCATGAGATAGTCACAAGTCATATGATGATATCTTTATGAAAGGCCTTTGGCTTCTTGAATGTGTAAGTACTTGATGTGTACATACTATCAGAAGTTTAATATCTTGATGAAAGTGGCCAAGCTGTTATCAAAAATTGCCAAACGCCTGTTTATTTATTTATTTTTACTTATTTTTGAATGTAAAGACTTGAAACTGAAAAAGAATTTTAGATTTCTAAACAAAAAAGTTGCAGATGGGTGTCTATAAGTTGAGAATCCAAAAAAATATATATATGATATTCTATAATATAGCTTATTACTGTGACAAAATATATGAAAAAAGTCAGGTGGTCTTCATTTTTTGAAAGATTCTGCCTCTTGGATCCATGACAATCTCTAAAACTGCTAGTTAGAGCAGCCCAAGCCTTGAAGTTATTTGTTCAGGGCCAGTATGGCCAACATCTCAGGTAATAAAAATTGCTTAATTATATTGGATTTTAATAACAGGAGCTTCGAAAAACATTTATAAATTTGATCAAAGTATGATATTCCACAATGTATTACTTGCAGATGCTTCACTGCACCACAACGAAATTACTATTTTTAGAAAGCGTAGGTTCTGCGGTTTCTAACCGTATGTGTTTTGTGCCGGGTTGTCAAGGCATTCCTGACTTATAAAGCTGAGAACACAAGGTGTGATTCTGCCCTCACAGCTGGGTACATAAGAATATGCCGAATAACCTAAGGTGGACTATAGCAGGAGTCATTCCTGTTATCCATGAGGGCCATATTTACTTGAGGTAATGGTGCTCCTCTTCTACTTTCTCAGCCATTAAATGTTATGTCATACTCTGTCTTCACAATGATGGTCGTTATAGCCGATTAGGTAGGTGTCATCATCATGGACAAAGAGCATCCACCTTCATTGTGAAGTACTGACATAAGAATATTGCCCAGGATAGACATCCAGACACCCACACTGCTACCTTCAATGCCCATAAAAAACAAATGTGCAAAACAAGTGAGTCTGCCATTTGAATGACTGTATGTCTTCACTGGGAAAAAAAATCAGAGGTTCTTATAGAAAAAAGCTGATAACACTGCATTTCACTCACATCTGATTCAGGATTTGCAGCAAGACAGTTTCAAGTCCGAAACAGACAAGGATGGTTTGGACAAGCTATAAATGGACAAAGTGTTGGACAAATACAAGTTACTGAATAGCCTACAGTAATGACTGAATCATTTTAATAGTTGCAGAGTAATTCTAATAATTACTGAATAATTTATAATAGTTACTGGACAATTCATTACAGTAATGGAAGCAGCAGACACATAAACACATTACAGCATTGATTAATTCAGTTATGACAGTTTCTGATTAATTTGTAGCAATTATTATTTTTATTAAGTTATTACACAATGTTTTGTACTATTTCATTTAAGGAGCTAATACTATGAACAGCCATGTCTGACAGATTCCCAATATTTGCTGCATATAAAGAGAAACTGGGTTTTTAAATAACAAGTCTTTATGTTTATCCTCAAATATAAGGTTAAGTATCAGAAAAGGTTCTGCAAAGTGGCTGTTACTGTACAATAGTAGACTACTGAGTATTGCTCAAGGTGTGTGTGTGTGTGTGTGTGTGTGTGTGTGTGTGTGTGTGTGTGTGAGAGAGAGAGAGAGAGAGAGAGAGAGAGAGAGAGAGAGAGAGATGGCTTGATGAGCATGTATTTATCAAGTTGCCATGGCAGCTCTGACCCATGTTCCTTGATGCTCATAATTATAGCATTTAAATATAGGTCTTTATTTGGCTGGAATACAGGAGTTAGTAATGTATAAAAAAACAGCACAGCACAGAACACACACACACACACACACACACACATATGTATATGTGCTTTATGCTTTATGCACCTGAAAATCAGGAAGGTGAGCAGGTGAAGGGTGGAGTATGTCCTCTCTGGGGCTGGACATAAAGATCACTGTTTGGGTCCTAATTGAGTCCATTACAGCTTTACATATTCTGTCCTGCAAATGGAATGTTTCTCTAACACAGCTACCCAGTTTGACTCCACATATAACAGCAGTTACCCAGCCACTCCACACAATTGGATCCTGTCAGCTTCAGATACCACACTTGTCTTGACTTATTGATTACATTTGCGGTATGTCCATTAGATTTTCCTGCTATAAGTCTCTAAGAAAAATGGGTTTGTGTAGTACTAATGTGACAATATTTTGGTTTTCAAATAAGAGGACATGGGAGAAGAATGGTGAGACTGGGGGCTTCAGTATGTGTGTGTGTGTGTGTGTGTGTGTGTGTGTGTGTGTGTGTGTGTGTGTGTGTGTGTGTGTGTGTGGAGAGAGTTAAATTTCTCAAATATCATGCATATATGAACATTAATAAATAAACACTTACTAATTTACCAACATTACTAAATAGCCATAATAGCCTGTATTCTTGAATCAGCTTTGATGTGTTTTAAAATAAAACAAATAAAAAAAAACGCATAACAAGAAAAGTGTATGATGTCTATTTAATAAACTAACTCTATAATACATTCATCTCATTATCATCATGGTGGGGCCTCAGTGGAAGCTTGGGGTGCCTGCACAACTTGTGTGAAGGTCCAACACTGACTGTTGTCAGTGGCACAGAGGTCCTGTAAGTAAATGATGAGAATATAGAGGTACAGCCTACAGGATATATTTTACAGGACAGAGAAGGTACAGATTAAATGTGCCCTCACTCCATGTCTTTTAGATGGAAATACACATGGTTTCGAAAGAAGAACTCCGGCTGTTTCGCAATGAAAAGCCCACAGCCTATTAATAAATGCTCGAGAGCTGTTAAGGCAGGGACGAGAGATCTATTAGCATGTGCTTGTTTATGTAGTAGCAGATCAAAGAGTTCCTGGGTGGTGCTTTTCTTCTGAAAGCGGTGATTGAGACGGCATCCAGGCCAGGGGTATTAGCGTGCACGGTAATGGACTGAAGAGAAGAATTAAAAAACAGAAAGAAAGACACACTGACAGCGGCTTAGGCCCACATTAATCACCAGAGATAAAGCGCCAGCCCATGTAATGTTTTGTTGAGGCTGGACAATAAAGGACCTCACAAAATGGCCAATTTCATCCAACTCTTACCATCGTGTTAATGCTAGGTAAAACACAAATGCTGACCAAGGCCTTGCTGAACATCTTGCACTGCCTTGCTGCACATCTGGAGTCATCGGCAGAAGAAAACGTGGTCTGAAACTGAGAATGGCTTAACAACTCTTCTCCACATCAAGCTGTCACTGGCCAATACCAGGCAGCTTAACCCACCCCGTCCCCCCAAGCCCCCTTTCGAGAAACCTAATTAAATCATGCTAATGTCTGTATTCCCTGGATATGACTGGCTACACAGATTTGAGTCCGGCCAATTACGGGGTTAATAAGACCCTAGGTAATAAAGTTGCACCGTCTTCCATACATATTAAATGAAAGCAGAATCTCCAATATGGAGTGAATAAAATGAGCAGATATGAGAGGACTCTTCTCACCTTGTAGCCTAGATTGGTCAGACACAAGTCACAAGACATTTTAGTCCATCAGTTCACATCCAGGGGTCAATCAGAGGGGTTTCATGTGAAGACTCTGCTCTCATTCGGAACATTGTTGTGAAGATTTGATTGCATTCATTGACAAGAGTATTTGTGAGGTCAGCATGTTGGATGATCCCAAACTCATCCCAAAAGTATTGGACGGAGCACCATCCTTCCAGAGAACACGAAGAAATTCACGTTTCTGTTTACTTGTGTTATTCTGCTTTAGGTTTGGGGTGTGTGCACATAGTACACCTCCAGCCCCCGTCTGTCCTTACAGGGTCACACACACACACACACGCACACACAAGTGAGTGTATTTGTTAATAGAGAATGACAGCTGCTGAGAGGAGAGCAGCTCCACATTTCCACCAGCACTCTTTTTTGACCTGAAGATGTCACACACCTCCTCAAGGAGAAAGGGAGAGGGGGAGGGAGACTGAGAAATAAAGAATGTTTTTTTACATATAGATTACAAAGTATGTTGAATTTGTTGAATATGTTGTCTTCTAGTGTGATTCAGCATCTTCCCACTGCTGCACAGATTCACACAGAACTTCATTTAAAAATCCAAAAGCATGATTCTTTCCACTGATATTGGTATGTTCTAGAACTTAAGAGGTCTGCTGCAGATATTTGAATTTATTTTGATGTTTATTACTTAAAGCCATCCTACTTTTAGCATATGGTAAAAGCACACAAATGCTGTCACTGCAGCCACACATATGCTAAAAGCTAATGCTAAAAGCTATAAATATATATATATATTTATTTTTTTAAATGAAAACAGTAGTATTTCTGAGCGATGATGGAAAAAAATGTCTACTATTTTATTAATTCTGGTAGATTTTAGCTTGCACTACCTCTGATTCAATACCTTCTACAATTGCAATGGTAATGGTGCCAATATTAACAGAACTACTCTACAAGAGCTACTGTGAACATAAAGAAATCACAATGGCAAACTCAGTCTTCATCTGCTAATTCAAACACTGTCAAACCATTTTGTTGTCAAGCCAAAGTAGAGGGTGACAGAGTTGATCTTGAAACAGGATAAACACTGATTTGGTTAGTGAGAGTTGTGAGAGGTGGTGAGAGATCCATGTAGCCCATAAATATTTGGACAGTGGTAAAATCTTCATGATTTGGGCTCTGCATGCCACCACATTAGATTTGAAGAGAAAAAACTGTGATGCGATTGAATTGTAGACGTTCAGGTTTAATTCAAGGGTTTGAACAGAAATATCCTATGAAACGTTTAGGAATTGCAGCCATATTCGACAAAGCATCCTCATTTCAGGGGATCAAAAGTAATTAGACAATATCTCAAGCTATTTAATGGGCTGCATAGGCTATTCCCACCATAATTAATCAACAGTTATGCAGATAAATGGTCCTAGAGTTAATTCCAGGTCTGGCATTTACATTTGGAAACTCTTGCTGTGAACCCACAACATGCAGTCAAAGGAGCACTCAATGGAAGTGAAACAGACCATCGTTAGGCTGAAAGAAAGAAGAAATCCATAACAGTGTAAATGTTATTAGTGACCAAATGAACAGTTTGATACATTCTGGTGGGAAAAAGCGCACCAGTGAGTTTGGGAACTCAAAAAGGCCTGGATGCCCATGGAAGACAACAGGGGTCAACGATTGCAGAATCCTTTCCATCGTGAAGGAAAAAACTTTTACAACATTCATCCAAGTAAAGAACACTCCAGGAAGTAGGTGAATCACTATCTAAGTCTACCATAAAAAGCCGGCTTCATGAGAACAAATACAGAGAATTCATGACAAGGTGCAAACCATTAATCAGTTTCAAAAAGAGAAAGATTAGAGTTTAAAATCCAGCCCAGTTCTGCAACAGTATTCTTCAGACAGATGAAACTAAGATCAACCTGTATGATGGGAAGAAGAAAGGATGCAGAAGACTTGGAATGGCTCATGATCCAAAGCACACCATATCTTCTGTAAAACATGGTGCTGGCAGTTTGATGACACACGAATGCATGGCTTCCAATGGCACTGGGTCACTAGTGTTTAGTGAAGATGTGATCAAAGACAGAAGCAGCCAGATGTATTCTGAAGTGTACATGAATATACTTTCTGCTCAGATTCAACCAAATACAGCAAGGTTGATTGGATGGTGTTTCACAGTACAGATGGATAATGGCCAAAAACATACTGTGGAAGCAACCCAAGAGTTTTTTAAGGCAAAGAAGTGGAGTTTTCTGCAATGACCGAGTCAATCACCAGACCTCAACCCGATCAGCATGTATTTCACTTGCACTTAAGGTAGTAAGACCCACAAGCAAGCAACAACTGAAGGCAGCTGCAGTAAAGGCCTGGCAAAGCATCACATAGGAGGAAACCCATTTGGTGATGTCCATGGGACATTTCCTGCAAATGATTCTCAACAAAGTACTAAATATGATTTTCTTTTTATGGTAAGAAAGGTTTAGTAGATCAATGGTGGCAATTCTAAGTTCACTGCTAAGTATCTAAGTTCACTGACTGTCATATTTATGGGCCTAACTGTAAGTGAGGAACAAGTCATATATATATATATATATATATATATATATATATATATATATATATATACTAGACAGAGAGAGAGAGAGAGAGAGAGAGAGAGAGAGAGAGTGAGTGTGTGTGTGTATGTTTGTTTGTGTGTTTGTGTGTGTGTGTGTTTGTTTTTGTGTGTGTGCTCCTGGTTTAAGGGGGGGTGTCTCTCCTTCACTGCACATCATAATGAGACCTTCCCTGTTTAATTAATGCCATGAGAATATTAATTCTGACCAAATCAATTTAGCGAGGGCTGATTTTTGTCAAAGCTATTCCCTTAGTAAGAGGAAATAAACATTAAAAGGAGAATGAGCTGGATGCTTATTACTGCGCGTGCATTATTTCATGGAGGCCTGCATTCCCTGCTGACTCCAACTAATTCTAATTAAGACTAATTAAAGCCTCGTTTATGAGAACGCCTGTGATAGCTATGCAAACATTCAGGATGGCACCGGCACGCATGATAATGACCTCTGTCCTGCTAGTTAAATTAAGACCCGCTCCTCAGCAATTAGCACCACCTGACCCACTGGGGCCCTATGCGTGTGTGTGTGTGTGTGTGTGTGTGTGTGTGTGTGTGTGTGTGTGTGTGTGTGTGTGTGTGTGTGTGTGTGTGTGTCTGTGTATCTGTATGTGTGTGTCTTCATGTCTGTGTTTAAGGAGGAGCAGTGGGTTCTTATTAAATTCCCCCAATTACTCACAGGAACCCCTAATGACCAGACTGTTTGCAATTCACTTGGCCTGACAGGCAGATAACGTCTCAATTGTTAGCCGTTTAGAGTGCAGAGCTGGCTTCCTCCCTTCACTGTCCTGAGAACAGCACTGCAAGTAATGTTAAAGAACACTATATGTCTGAATGTTTATGGGCCTCCTTTAAAGTTGCACCCATTGCAGATGTACAAATGTAAACACAGCTTATCAGGTCCCTGTAAAGATGTACTGTCAATAGAACAGGACTCTCTGGAGCATAGTGTGGCCTTGAGGGGTATAACACCCCCAGCACTGAGCTGTGGTGCAGTAGAACTGTGCTCTCTGAAATGAAGGATAAATGTGGTGGGTTGGTCATTATTTAACATCCTGACCTCACTAATGGTCACCAAATGAAATCAAATTCTCACAAGAATGTTACAGAATGTAAAAAAAAAAAATGCTGTGTATTTACTGTATAGATTCAATTCACTGTTATGGCACATCCATCCAAATAGGATATTTATTTACACTCTGGGAAACGGGTTCTTTGAGAATTTTTTTGTAAAAGTATTTGCACTATATATAACCCTGCCAGTTAATAGCACCATTTGGATACTTACAGTGCCTTGCTTTTTACCTATTTTGTTACATTACAACCCATGTTTAAGTTTTGTTTTTTAAATATCTGAATTGTATGTGATGCATCTGCAAAAATACTGTAAGTTCTTGTAGTGAAATGAGAAAAAAATATATAAAAAATATTTGGAAATAAAAAAATTTAAATTGGCATGTGCGTATGTATTCCCCCTTTGCCATTAGGTACCTAAAAAGCCCCTAAACACTCCGTAGAGCTGGGTTTTATGGAACAGTGGCCAGATAAAAGCCCTTACAGACAAAAATAGACAAAAGGCATGTGGGAGACTCCCCAATGTATGGAGGAAGGTGCTCTGGTCAGATGAGACCAAAGTTTTACTTTTCAGCCACCAAGGAAAATGCTATGTGTGGTTGTAACTGCAAAAACTCAAATAATCCATTTTAATTCCAGGTTGTGAGGTAGAAAAACACAAAAAATAGTTATGCAAAGCACTGTAAGATAACTCTTGTCATGGTTAATGGGATCTCCACTTTGGTGGAAAAGCTCATGTAGATAGAACCTCAAAAATAAATAAATAAATAAATAAATAAATAAATAAATAAATAAATAAATAAATAAATAATAGCTCCAAAGTGAGTGGCATTATAGAATAGATTTACTTCTATATTGCAAGGAGTTGATGGAATGGAACTTAACCTTAACTGTGTGAATGTAATGAAACCTGTACAATTGAAGGAGGCTCTAATACTCTGTATAGAAGAGGAGAAATGAAGTTTGGCCTGTAGATCCTGCACTCCCATAGGCTGCTGAAACTGGTGTTCCAGTTGGTCCCATAAATGCTCAATCGGTGATAAATCTGGTGAAGTGTCAGTTGTTGAACTCTGGCAGAGACATTCTTGAGAAACCCTTGCTGTGTGCCATGAGAGGCAACACATGTCCTGCAGTATGTTATTGTCCCACATATTACTACTAGGGGTGACTGACTGTCGTATGGCTGTACAGATTAAGTTTGAAAATACCATCCAGAGCAATGGTAATGGGCTCCTCTAGTTTCACTTTGTGTGTTTTTGTGTTGTTTATTATACTTTGTATAGTTTTCCTCCCTATGCAGTTTGTACACCTCTAATATATTGCATTAGATCTTTGTTTTACTAAGCTACAGGGTGCCTCAATTTCCCTCTGGATCAATAAGGTGCCTGTCTGAGTGTTTCTGTACATCTCTGATTTGATTGGCTGATCCTATGTAAGGCTTCATTCACAAAGCAGTCTGACACGCCAGAGTGTAAGAATACAGTGTTATACTGCTATAGGCTGAATAGGTGGGCATATGTAAATGTGTTGTGACATCAAATAAAAGTTAATCAATGTAATCAGAGAACATCTGGGAAGCTTTGCCCACATCTCCCTAGTATTCAAGACAGGCCTCACCAGGATCACCTGTTACTTTCCCAAAACACTGTGCAAAAGTCAGCTATTAACAGTGCCGTGTGAAAGTTTTCACCCCATTTACTAGTACCTTCTCAACATGCTTTCCTGTTACACAATTAGCCCTTTTCCCTGTTACAATTATCCTGGAGGCTACAGCCTGCTCTGCTGATGACGTATTCTTGGCCTGGCTCTGCTGATACAATACACTCCCTTAGCACATGTTATTGTTCCCCCTATTTGTAGAGAAAAAGAATGCCAGCATTCAAAGGCTACTGTGGTTAATAATAATAGTTGTAGCAACACAAACACATGGAATCTAAATGCTCACAAGAAATACAGCAGCTCACAATACTGGCGCCAAATAACACGGCCCTTTCCTCAAGTAATATTAGGAGCTAGGCTATTAATAGCACCAGTCAGTGGTCACACCTTCCATAGGTAGGTGCTTGGCATGGATATGGGGAGATACATCACATTCCACAGTTCTTTGAATTATTTACAGCTTTTCAGAGTTAAAATAATTACAATTCTTATGATATATTCTAATGAATATGATATATTCTATTATATATTCTAATATAGTCTTTATATCATATATTATCTATATTAATATTATTATTATTTTTATTATTGTTATTATCATCTTCTCTGTCCTGTATTGATGCTGCAGCTGGAATCTATCTATCTATCTATCTATCTATCTATCTATCTATCTATCTATCTATCTATCTATCTATCTATTGTAACATGTGTAACATTATAGCTTAAAGTTTACAGCTTAAAATATAAATGTACTTTATTTAATGTATCACATTCACCCTAAAATTACACATGAACATCATCTGATGGTGCGCTAAGGTGCACAAATGGCAGTATAAACATTGGCTGGAGTTTGCTTGAGATGCAGCCATGTTTATTTTTACATGTATATTTGAAACTTTTTAAAAGAATACATTGAAGCCTTTAACCTGCTTAGTACGTCTAAAGCTCTTATTTTAAGAACACAGATGTCATCTAATCATTTTGTAGTTAAATGTAGTAGCCCCTTGGGATCTTAGGGTTTGATGAGCTCATAAGATGTTAGAATGGTCCTATTTTATGGTCTGTGCTGATGGTTCCCTATTGGGCCTAGGCTTTCCACTGGGAATGCCCAGTAGTATAGATGAGTAAGACCATAGGATTTATATATAATTTTTTTTATTGATCTTACCATAACTATTCTGCCATTCAAGGACGTGGCCATGGCTACTTTGGGGAGAAAACTGACTATGCAAACCATAGCAAAACCCTAACCCTAACCCTGGGGAGCAGAGATGAAGATGGGTGGCTGGATGACTGGCTGGATGTAAAAATAACATCTAGTCTTCCAGAAAACTCCACCCCAGAGAAAATGCTTGGGTAGATCAGAGACTGTGTTGCAAATTGTGTTTAGGAGTTTGAAGAAAAATGACATTGACTATAAATGCTGGTAAATGTTATGCCAGATACTGCAGTCTGTGATGCTTAATATTAGCTACTAAAAAAACTTCCATGACATCAAAAACCACTCATAATCTATGATGAATGATGAATCCAAGGCACGATATATCAGTGTTAGGTAGCTGAGATGAAGAAAGTGAACAGAATTCTATACTTGTCTTGAAGACCTGTGGCTACAGTGAAATTGACTTGTCATTGTATCGGTGCACAGGCATGGACGACAAAGTTGATTCAAGTTCTGGGAAATTTGTGATTTCTTCTGCTTCTTGAAAAATTCGTTTCATATCTTGTTTGCCTCCTCAAATCGAACATCTTCGTTGACATTTGCTTGTTGTGGAATCTAGCCCGAGATGTAATAATGTGGATGATATTTGTTGTCCTGTTTGCACTGGTTTATGTTTGGTTTCCTCTCACCCCCCTTTCAGACGCAGATGGGCTTGCTTATGGCGGTGTTCTGATATTGCTGTGTGTTCCCCTGCGCATTGCCTAAATATCAAACTGAAGGACTCTTGGGGGAAACAGACCCTTGTCTAAAAGGAGCTGTGATGTGCTCTTACCTGCGCTTTTAGAAGTCCATCTCCTGTCAGTTCTCTGGTGGTTTCCTTTGGAATGTCAGAATTAAAAAATTAGAACTGGTCAGACAGGTTTGTTGCTCTTTGGAGATGATGAAATTCCATGATATCAGTATTCAAAGTCCAAAACTTCTCCTACAGATTGGCATGACAATTTTCTTCTGTTTTCTAGACACTTATTCATGTTGTGGTGCTTTATAAGTGTGCATGGATTCAGTAAATCAAGGGTACAATTTGGTGGATAACAATACCCTAAAAGTTGCAAACATCTGGAATCAAATGGTTAATGATATTCTGTTAGAGCTTCTACATAATAGGATGAAATGGTATAAGTACTATGAGCTATTTAAATATTTGTTGTTTTTCAGGAACACCAAAACGTCCATCTTCTTTAAGGCTACAGTGGGTCTGAAGTCTTCTTGTTATCCCTAGGCACAAGACAGAAACCCCTGGTTAGGGTGCCAGTTGATTGCAGGGTACCGCATACACCAATTCACTTATACCTAGGGGCGATTAATTCACAGTGAACTGTTTGGTTAGTGTCTGGATCACAGTAACAGCCCAGCCAATGGATCATTTCATTGGCTAATTGGGTAACACAGAAGCACAGAAGTGAATATTCATATGTAAGAAAGATGAGTAATCTTGTCTTCCTAAGTGGAAAAATCAATATAGAGATCAGGGCCAATGTTCATAAAAGTGCTGACATAGGATCTTTTCCCATTTGTGAATCATTTGAAATATAGCTTTTTGAATACAGGCCCTTGGTGATCATAGTGCAAGCTTTCAGTTTAACAGTAGTTATAAGCTCTAAGAAGTGGCCTGTGTTCAGGCTATTCCTCAGTTTTGTATCACTAGGCCACAGATTTAATCCTTGCCACAGTTACACCCAACCTAATTCCTTTTTGACACTTGCTGTAGCTTGAGAACAGAGATTTGTAACACATTATATCCCAAAAATTAATGGCTGTTCGGGCTGGTGCACTAGGCACACAATGACATTGCCGTGAAATATCCGGAAAACACTGAAAATTAGGAGGGAAGGACATCGGAGCTGTCACTCAAAGCTCCCGATGACCTTTACTGAAGCTCTGTCTTTCCTCCCTTTAACAGCAGCAGAAGAAAGGGCTCTAATTGGTATCTAATCTCTTTTTTCCCCTTCTCTTCTCAGGCTCAGGTAGTGATGGGCCTGTCAGCATCAACACCCAAAGACAACAGACCGAGTTAACCT
Source organism: Acestrorhynchus altus (assembly GCA_034509495.1). Classification (NCBI taxonomy): domain Eukaryota; kingdom Metazoa; phylum Chordata; class Actinopteri; order Characiformes; family Acestrorhynchidae; genus Acestrorhynchus; species Acestrorhynchus altus. Next base: position 20,365,251 of record CM067504.1, on the reverse strand, counting down.
TGTCCACCAATGACATATAACTAACTAGATAACTGTTGCTAGCGAGCAGTCAGCCAATCACGTCACAGATGTGTCTGTAGTACTACCAGTTAATTGCCGCCATTCATAAGAATAAGGGATGGGTCATGACGAATGTACCATTCAATATTCTTTTACCCTCATTGTGATTGTGATGTTATAACCATGTAACCACGTAACGGGTAGTACTGGGGAGATAGAGGGGTAAAAGCATTACTTTATGGATATTGTAGTGAGTTTGCTCAGCGATTTAAAACTCACCTCGGACTCACACCTGGAGACTTGAGCCTCAACTCAGAGTTAGGCTTAAGCCATGACTTGCACTTACACCCAGAAATTTGATTTACAATTCAGATTTGACTTGAATTCCCAACCCAAAGACCACAACTTAACTTACACTCAAACCCCAGAGACTTGAGACTTCACTGACCTGCACCCCAGAGGCCACAACTCAGCTCATACTTACAATCCAGAGAATTGTCTCGGACTTGCACGCAGAGATTCAAGATTCAGACTCAACTTGGACTCGCTTGGACTCACACCTCAGAAACTTGAGACTCGACTCGGATTTGGACTACATAGACTCAAGGCTTGACTCGCACCCCAAAGATTGTGACTTGAACCTGAACTTACACCTCAACACACAATTTCAACCACAAATTGACATAGACTTTACACTTAACTTGGATTCACCCACCAAAAACTCTAAACTCTACTCTAACCCCAAAGACTTGGCTCAAACACTCCAATCTTGACTTGCACTCACATCCCAGCCTCAAAACTTGGCACTTGACTCAGACCTGTATCCCAGACACAGGGTTTATTTTTCTGATGTCCTTGAGGTTTCCATCTGAAATGAAAAGATCTCTTCCTCTATAAAGTTAAAAACAAAGTATGGCTGATGAAACCACACAAAGGTTACTTCATATTGAGTGAAATGGAATTAAACTGGTCATTGAAACATTCTAAAGGTGATGCACATGTTTTATGAGACCTTCTGAGAAGTACTGTCAGGCGTGGTGCATACTGTACACGCTAGTGCTTAAGGCTGTCTCTGTGTGTGTATGTGAGTGTGCTTCATATCTGTGTTCCAGCAGAGAGGAGGTGTTATGAGACAGGCGGTGCAGGCCTAACTATTGGGATGGTTGACAATTGACCTTTAGTGCAGTCCATGTGCTTCCAGCTCCATACTGAGCGAATGCCTGACCACACACATCTCTGCTCAGGATGCTTAGTGCCTCTGAGGGACGGTGTGTGCGTGGTGTGTGTGTGTGTGTGCATGTGTGTGTGTGTGTGTGTGTGTGTGTGTGTGTGTGGTGTGTGTGTGCCTGCACGCTAGGCTGGGATGTGTGGAGATGGCAGGTGTGTTGGGGGTGGAGGTAGCTGGTTTGAAGGCACGGACAGTTAAAGTGGACAGCTAAAAGTGATTGCCAAAGACTACTGCTGTAAAATACAGTTACAGGAAAAATCAAGTGGAACCCTTTGGAATGACCTGGATTTCCCTTTTGATTACTAGTAAAAATGGGGTCTGATCATTACCTTGTTAAAAATTTTGACACCCCATTAAAGCCTTTGACTTTTTTTGACTTACATATTTAATCATGTGGACATTTGACCTTCATTTTGACTATGTGAGACATGGAGATGATATAATGAAACACATAAAAGTAAGACACCCCCCACATCTATTACTACATCAAATGCCTAAAATCAGCCTGATTAGACCATTGTAAGAGAGGACTTTGGAGGAGGATCCCTTATTTAAATCTCAAAGTTGAATCGTTATGGCCCAGTAAAATAAAAAAGTGGTGCAATCAAACACAGGATTTAAGAACAATAATCTCATATCAACAAGCATCGAGGTGGAAGTGGCATGGTTTGGATGCTTTGCTGTAACAGGGCCTGGAGATATCTCCATCATAGAAACCACGATGAAATCTTTATTGTATCAGGGTGGGCTTAAGGAAAGGCTGATGCTGAAATATTACAAAGCTGAAAAGAATTCCGCTTAGACCAGTGGGAAAATTCTTTCTTCCAGTTGATGTCAGAGACTGGTAGAGGGTTATAGGTAACATCTAATTAAAATTATTATATTCTTATTATGGAAGAAATACCAGCTATTAGGGTGTTTTCCTTACAGGATTCAACTTATATTAATTACATTAAATAATTACATTTGCAAATGTTTAAACCAGAATCGGAATTACTTTATTAATCTCAGGGGGAAACTGCAAAAAGACATTTAAAAGACATTTCCTGACCTTTATGTATTTAATTATACCACCTCCATCTCTCAATAGAGTTCAAATGAAGATCAACTGTCCATATTAATATAAATATTAATTCATTTTAATCTAACTAAACCACTAAAACAAACAGTTGTCCTGTTCAAGTATTTAACTGAGCACACTAAGTAAACACCTACAGTGCAGGCTAGAAAAAGTAAGTGCACCTTTGTGTTAATGACATATTGATGATGTTAATGAGCAGTGAAGATGTTAAAATGGGAAGGGGGTTCCACAAGTGCTTTGCCCAAAGCACAAAGCCTGGACACTATCAAATCTATTTGGAAAGACTGGTTAGTGTGAACCATGTCTCAATGCAAACAACTGGGTGTACAGAATGATGACACAAATAGTCTGAAAATGAATAAAAACCAGGACTGTTGGTTTCAGCTTTGCAACCAGTCAGTAATCTCACAGAAGAATGTGAGTAATGTAGGAAGAAGGCAGAGTTGCAGTGGGAGCTCATCCCCTGACCAGGAACAGCTGCAGCTTGTCAGGAAAAGGCCACCATGTACAGATGAAGGAAACCTGAATCTGATCTGATTACAAACAGTTCTCTTTATCAGATTTCCTAATTGGATTTTTAGGCCTTTAACCTGACCACTTAACAACAACAACAACAACAACAACAACAACAACAACAACAACAACAATAATAATAATAAAAAATCTGATTATGATTGAATTATTCAATTCATATAAGTGCACTCACACAAACACCTGTGACTGTTTTCAGATCTTAAGTGAGGATTTTGGTGCTGTTTATCTGATGGGGACAGTTTGTTTGGTCTACCAGGTCTCTATTATGCAAATAGTTTGTCATTTGTCAAACCTCAAAAACATCTCCTGAAGAAGAAAAAAAAATGTACTTAAGCGCTGTCAGGACTGGAGATCAATTTGGCACAGGAGTTCCAGTGTTCTACCAGCTAACCCTTCTACGCACCCAACCAGTGACCACAAAGTTTTCCATGTGGGTCTGATAATTGCTCTGATGTCTCACCACCATGTGTAGGAGCAAGTGGGAAGTGTGGAATACAGCATTGTGACTGATGCAACAACAAAAGGTGCCCTTGAAGCCGCATCAGGACAGCACTGAGATATTTCTGGCAGGGACTGGGAGCCGAATTCCTCCACTACCCACAATGCTTTAACTCATTGTTGTGTTGGGTTAAGTTGTTGTTGTGCTGATAAAGGGAATCCTCATGCCAACACATTTCAGTCAGTGCAGTGAAAATCCATCACTCTTTGTCACAGGTCAGTTTTAAGTCAAATTACTCTACATAACTAAGACATGAGGCTCCTTCTGCAAATTGTTGCTGTAACAAAACCATGCATTTCCATTTTTGTCCTTTCACAAGCAGAATGGACTAAAAAGATTGAAATGCTCCAATACAATTTACATTGACTTCCAATGGATTTAAGTACATTGTTTTGCTTCCCCTGTAACGTTTTCATTTGGAGGTATGCTATTTCGTTTTCTTGAATATGAGATATGAGATACTTAAGTGTAAATGTCAGATTTTCAATGCAGTGACAGAAATGTATTGGTAGTTTCCCTTTATTGTCATGGTGACAAGGAAGTAAACTCCTCCTCCAGTGCCCCAAATATACCCTTCACTCTCACCCTTGTGTCAAACACAGCTTCTCAAGTGTGGTCCAAATAGCAAAAATGCTTATAAACTGTCCTTTTAAGTTAAGGTTTTTGGTGAGATACAAGGTTTTGTTCCAGAAAAGAACAAAATAAAATAGCCAGAGATGTCATTTTGTTTATTTGTTATTAGATATTGATCTGGAATGTGAAAATTGTCACAATTAATTGCTTAGATATGACCCAAATCTACATCTGGTCCACAAACCACAATGAATGAGGGCCCAGAAAAAGTCACTGGAAACTTAAAACTAGATCAAGTTGCTAAACTAGTGGTTAAGTGGTGGGTCATGCTGTAGCATTATTATAATGAATAGTCAATAATAAATATGAATAATATAATTATATTGCTGCTGTGAGTTGCATTGGCATTATCTATTGCATTTTTATTCAGCAGAAAACAAAGCTCAAAATCTCACTTAAAGAAAAGATGCAATGACATTCATGTCTAGGATTAGTGAAGTAAACTTCCCAACACATCTGTATGCAAATCTGTTCCATGTCCTCATTTCAAAAGCAGATCAGGCTGAAACCCTCCTTACATCTTCAACGGGAATGGGTGGGGCTAAACAGCTGTAGTATAAACAGGTGGATGTATGTACATGTGTTGTTTTTTGTTACATTACAAAAACAGAACTCAAAACAGATGAAACTGCAGATTTTCCATTTTTCTATTTGAAATGGAGAGTGAATTGTATTTTAAAACATGAAGAATATTTGAATCTACAAAATTTTATTTAAAAAAAAATGTTGTGACATTATTATAGTGATATAAGAATGTTTTCTCCTATTGTCAGGAGACGGGGGTTTGCTGCAGCAGTGACGGGGGTTTGCTGCAGCAAATTTAACTTTGAAGCAATTGTCCATTTTGGATCTCCTGACCTCTGCGGTTTCCAGCTTTGGTCTCAGTGCTTTTGTGGTTGGCGGTCCTGTGAAGCCTGAGATTGAGTTTAATATGCTGGTGTAATCACACTGGATTCGCATGGCTAGTCTTACAGCAGCTCAAATGAGGCAAGGATTAACGTTAGCCGTGGCAAAGCGCTGCTGCCTTAATTGCATTGTGCTGGGTGCTGATGGCACAGTGGCGGCCACACTGAGGGGCGGTCCATTGGAGGGATTATTACAGAGACATAGGAAGGGACACCCAGCCACTGAAGGGCTGTAACGCAAGAGCATGGATGGACCTGGTGTCTCTGATTCTCATTAATCAGCGAAATTAGAGCATAATAGATTTATTATGGGCCCGGAGGAGGATTTATAGTCAATTAGTTCAAATCCTGCCATCAAAGGAGAGGAGAAGTACTGTATATGGTGCTCTGTGTGTGTGTGTGTGTGTGTGGAGGGAGGTGTGAGAGACCTGCATGCATCAGTTAACATGATTGTCAATGATACCTTGAAAATATGAAGTCATAGAGGAAACTGTCACAAACACACAAATGAAAGAACAACCCAAACAATGCATTTAGCAACCAGATCTGTTTAATTATATAACTGCATTTCTGAGACGTCAGAGATTGATTTACTGTATGTTTCTCTTTTTATCCCTTAGAATATGAATCTCTTTTCAATCAGGATTTGGGTGTAATTACATCCTGTCAGAGGACACAATAAATCACCAGTAACTTCTGTTGCTCTCTTTAGGCTTTAGCAGACAGTGGAGCTATCACGGAATCTCATTGCGTTCAAACCCGAACCTGATGGACAATGGATCCAGACACACTGATCATATTACTAAAAATGATCTCTTGGCAAGTGAAATCATCTCAAATGTAATTAATATAGCCTATATCTTTAGTCTTTAAATGTATTTCTACACAATAGTTTGTGTTTTAATCATTTTATTAACTCAAATGTAATGGTACCTTTTCTCGTTTCACATCATTTTTAATGATTAAGAAAAATTCCCAGATAAAATCAGCAAAATATAGCCTCAAGTAACAGTCACAGGGCCTAAGCACCACTAAGCACGAGACTAAATGTTAACATGTCTCTCTTCTCCTGTGCCAATACAAAACATACGTTCAACATTTTTAGTCACAAGATTGTTGTTTGAAGCCTTTATCGGGTTTTCATTTTATGCTCAGAAAAAAGAACGAATGATTTTGGTGGAGGAAAAAATGGGGCCAAGCAGAGTTGAAGTTGATGATATGAGGTTATAAAAAGTGACTCTCAGGTTCAGGAAAAATGGGCCAAAAACTATTGCTCTATAGCGCCACCATATGGGGTCACTTCACTTTCCTGAAAGCAGGCATATACTGCATCCAAGTTAATGGTTTATGTTTATGGTTTATGGTGTCTGCTGCACAAATTGGATGACAACAATGAAATAATCTGAAATATTTTGAATTTTATATATACATATACATATATATATATATATTGAGTATATGTGTATAAATATATAGGCTACATTAGAATGCTTTCCCTTGCCATGATATCATATTTCACAATGTAAAAAAAACTATAGTGTTAGTGAATTTACCATTCGATTTGTAATACATTCCTTAAAGTAGTGCTCCTCTTAAAAGCAAACATAATCAATACATTTCACTTAGGAAAATACAGAGCTGGATAAAGGGCTGAAAATGGTGTGTGTTCTTCAACATGCCAAGTTCATATACAGTGTCCATTCTATAGAAAACAAGGCACATCAAATACTGTACATCCCTTATAAATCCTTACATTGTTTCCACAGATAACCAAGCAGTGACCCTGTCGTAAAAGAAATTGAAAGAAATAATTTTTTGGGAAAAAAACCCCCCACAAATTGACCAAGCCAGCAGCAAAAGACAAAATGAAAGTTTTTCTTTACTGAAAAACAAATTAGTGAGGCATTCCTTATCATGAAAGACATCCTCTTTGGTTACATGAAAGACAACATAGTACACGAATGGTATTAAAAACACTGTGCGTATTCAGGCAGAATTGCTAATACAGTATCAAATTTACATTCTATATAGAGAACTGTCAATCACTGTCCAGAACTATAGCATTACACATTTAGTACTGGACAGGATACATTAAAAGGAAATTCCACTGCTTTTACATGGTGTCTGCATATTTAAACCACGGAGTTTATATGTAAATGAAATTGCTCCGAGCAGAGGTTTGGTGTGAAATGGTCTGTTCTACAGTCAGAATTCCTCACAGTGGTGGTGTATGGAAAGCGACATCTAGCATCTAGCAAAAAATGAAAAGGGAGGCGTCCTTAATGTCTTTTTAGTGTCTCCTAGGCAACAATGAGATCAAAGGGAAAGACAAACCTTTCTAGGCCTGTCACAATAACTATTCTTTTGGACAATATATTGTCCCAGAAATAATAATTTTAAGACCATTTAATGTCAAGTATATATTGATAATATACAGGGATTGGAAACACCTGTCATTTTAGTGTGGGAAGATTCATGGCTAAATTGGAGCAGCCTGGTGGTCAATCTTCATTAATTACACATTGCACCAGTAAGAGCAGAGTGTGAAGGTTCAATTAGCAGGTAAGAGCACAGTTCTGCTCAAAATATTCCAATGCACACAACATTATGGGTGACATACCAGAGTTCAAAAGAGGACAAATTGTTGGTGCACGTCTTGCTGGCGCATCTGTGACCAAGATAGCAAGTCTTTGTGATGTATCAAGAGCCACGGTATCCAGTGTAATGGCAGCAAACCACCAAGAAGGACCAACCACATCCAACAGGATTAACTGTGGACGAAAGAGGAAGCTGTCTGAAAGGGACGTTTGGTTGCTAACCCAGATTGTATATATATATATATATATATATATATATATATATATATATATATATATATATATATATATATACCCAGGACCGATTCTGTCTTTGGGCTTATTTTGGGGAGGGTCTAATAATCACTGGATTGCAAAATTAGTTTTTTGCTTTGCATTATTTTCCAGTTCAACTCAGCAAGGACTAGTCAGTTGGTTCATTAGTTGAACCAGGCCAAACTCCAAAACCTTTTGGGCAGTGGTACTCCAGCATCAGGATTGAGAACCACCCCTCAAAACAACTTTCACACGACCAAACGTACCAAAATCTCAGAGCAAAATTTCAAAATTTGATCAAACTTTGCACAAATAAAAACTATTCTAAATAATAAAATGAGTTGCAGAATGTTTCTTGTCCCCGTCACAGAAAACAAATCTGAGAAATAAAACACAGCATTTCACATCAAATAATCGAAGGACTTTCTTTACAAACCCACCACTAAATACTGCAGAAACCTTGGAAAACCTTGATGAAACTCCCTTTTAACAATAAATATTTATCCCCTTACAAAGATGGCAGGAGCACTATAAAATATACCAATGATTGTGTTTAACAGCAGTAACCACACAGAAGTACTGTATGTGTAAACTTGAGAAGGTCTACAGAAAGTGCAAAGATTGTAGCTCCATGTGTAGTGCACACTCTCCTCCCATGCTTTCATCACATGCACACAAATGGCACAGCAGAAAAGTACAATAAAGCTGCTTTAGTACAGTGTGTGGCAGTGGTCAGAGACACTGGCCAGCTAAAAGCATAAAATGGTACTGCATGCATCAGCAGTACTCGTATAATCCAGTGCAAGAAAGAAGATACATTAAATAAAAAATAAAATAAAATAAATAAAAATACACGTTAATAACTGCTAGAACATATTATTACATATGCAGATTTCACTGTTAACCGTAACTGTGCTCTTTAAGACGAATGCAGAACAGCATATAAAAAGGAATGTATTCGAAATGGTAATGGAAGGCAGGTGATTGGTTGCAACTTTTTCAGGCAGGAAAGCTGTCACCTTTTCACGGGCTCATACTGTCGGAGACATTCTCACACTCCTCCACCACTGCGGTCCACAGACACTGGCCCCCTCAGGTCCAGGCCCTCTTCGGCTGTCTTCATCAGAATAGCCAATCTACTGTCAGAGATGTGGCCCCTCTGCACCGCACTCATGAGCTAAACCAGTCAGAAGACAGAACACAGATCTAATTAGGCACAAGTACAGCAGTGCTTATGGTGGATGATTGCCTGTAGCGGGGCCACAGATGCACCCCAGGAAGTTCTCTTATGTCTCTTTTCACCAGGCTCAGTTCAGCTTCTAATTGTCCATTCCACCTGAAACAGAGCTGCAGTTTTAAGTATTTTAAGGTAGAATGGGAACAATAGCCACATGGCTGGTGCTAAGCTATTTACCTTGGCTCATATAAAGACAAGACACCGGATAGGTGACCCTCAGGAGCTCCATAACATACGTCCAGTTGTAAGATGAAATGTGTCAAACTAGTTGAGGGAACTCCAACCCTTGGTTCCTCACCCCTGTGCTAGAGGGTGCTCCTGAGTGAGTCCTTCTTCAATGGGGTTCTAATGGGGCTAAACAGTCCATTATGGCTAATATAACAGCATTGAAGGCAAATTTAATCACTAAGCCAATTAAGAAAATGTAGTAACTTCTCCAAAAGAGAAATCCCATGTCCATCATTCTTTAAAATTATTGTACATTAATCATAATAGAGGTGATGAATGTTCATATATAAATTCATGGTTTAATGCCATTCTGTGCAACGAGAAAGTGAAAATGAGAGCAGATGTCTGTATAAAAATATATGAATCATCTATAAATTGCACAAAATCTCTATATGGAGCAAATCATTTGAGTGTCTGATCAAACCAGCAGATACTGTCAAGAGGTACTTTTGTTTCACAATAAATTCTCCCAGTAATTAGAAATTTATGGCTGTTACTTGATTGTAAAAGATGGAGACCGTACAAAGCAGTACAGTGCCATGGCAGTCTTTCTTATACTTTCAGCAGGAAATACAGCAGCTGCGCCCAGAAGGAATGAACTGACTGCAATGCATGACTGCAGCGGTTTCATGTCAGACTGTCCTGGACTCACTCTAAATGGCAGGTCATCTTTACTGCTGAGTCCCAATTATGTCTTGGGATAGAAAACCAAGAAATATGCATGTGGAGGCACTATGAACAGCTCCAAGATGGCCTCCTGAAGACCTGGAGTCATGGTGTGGGTGAAATTTTGTACAATGTCAGATCATCTCTGGTCTTCATTACAGGTGCTTTGACATTAATGAGGTCCTGCAACCAGTGTCCCTACCTTTTCTGAACACACTCTGGTGGGTTATTCTAGCAGCACAGTGCTCATCTGCATACTGCTGCCATCTTAAGAGCTCACCTTGAAGACACAGATACTATACCCTGGTCAGTCCTATCACCACACCTATCCCAGATTGAATGTGCGCGATGCTATTGGATATGCTACTGACACTTTGCATCTACAGAAAAGTGAGTGAAATTCAAGATGCATTTGATGCATTATTGCAGGACACCACCAGGAATTTTGACAACTCCATTCTGACACTTTTGTGTCCATAGCTCAACAAATATTGCCCATATAAGTCTAAATTATTCATAATTTAATTTTCCTGTTAACCTTTATCTACCATCTGAATAGTGCTCCAACACTTCCTTCTGGGTGCAACTGTGTGTGCAATGATTTTTTTTTTTTGATGATGAGTGATGAAGGAACTAGGGGGTAGACCTTCAACATCTGCTGGATGATGCTCAAGATATTCTACGAGTCTGTGGTTGCGAGTGCTATCCTCTATGCTGTTGCAAGCTGGGTGCAGCAGGCTGAGGTAAGCAGGAGCCAACAGACTGATCCGTAAGACTGGTGATGTGGGAGTTGAGCTGGACCCTCTGATGGTAGTGTCAGAGAGGAGGATGTTGTCTCAACTCTCATCTACACAACCAAACAGTGTATGAGACACAGGAGCACTTTCAGTGCAAAACTCATCCCACCAAAACGCCATGTTTCACTCGGGCAATCTGTTAATTTTACTTATCTGTGCAATAATTCTGGGTGTTCATATTTATTTATTTATTATCATAAGCAATTTAACATGTATATATTTCCAAAGAGTTTATTCTGTTGATTCAAAGTGTTTATTCTGCTTATTCCTTTTATTTTTATTTTTATTATTCTATTTTTATATTCTATTTAAATGGGTGCAGCTTTATTAATCCCTCTGGGATTAATAAAGTAATTCTGATTCTGATATATTCCGTTGATACTATCATATGAATATCATCACTAGAGTGCAGTAACATGATTCCAACACTGTTTTTATACAGGGTTTGTAAGTAATAAACAAAAGCTAGGACACCTGAAATCATTTCATGAACTTAAAAATCTTACATTACATCCATTACTACAGAAGAGCTGTAAGTGTAGCAGTTGCTGTAGCATAGTGGCTAACAGTACCACCTTCCAGGTAAAAAAAAAAAAAGTGGTACGTCAATCAAATGACATAAATTCACTCTTCTTACATAAAAGCTGTAACAAATGATTTGTTTACTGAAATCAAGCACTTTGTCATTAAAAGGAAAATGATGGAAACGGGGTGTTTAAACATTTTGAACCAGTAATATATAATGAATAAATTATATTGTTGTTCTCATTTATAATAATTACCTTTTCTGTTTCAATACTGACATTCTTTAAGGCTGTGTGGAGAGGAATGCACATACATTTCAGCAGTGTATACATGGGAACAAATCACAAAGCTTTCCAGCCAATGGCAATGTGTCATGTCACACAACATTACCTTCCACATGCTCTACCAGTGGTCTCTCATTAAGTGCAAATTAAAATGGACAGTGATCATATTTTAACACCTGTGCACTGGTCCCTATCAATTACAGTGGTAATTTAATTCATGCTTTGTTACAAAGAGACAAACTCCACATGAGTCTGTACTAATTTACCGAGGACATGCTCATTATTCCAACTTCCATAAAGACATCTCTGAGCTTTTAATTACTGCAGGCCTGTCATCCCATCGGGCTGGGATGCACGTACAGAATAGTTAAGCTTTCACACCTCTGTCTCAGCCCGCGGGAGTTACCATCCAGCCTGGCCTCTTAACTCACACAAAGACGGAACAAAAACACAGAGTAAGGCACCGTGAAAGATCTCAGCTCTATAAATACAACTGCTGTAATATCACTGACTAAGTGAGTCTGTATAGAATGCTGACCACTGACCACCCTGATTCTGGCCTTTGGGAATAACACGGCACATACCTGCAGAAACTCATCCAGTTCCACCTGTCCGTTTTTATTCAGGTCCACCTCATTGAGGATTTCATGGAGTGCGTTCTCGTCAATCTGGATGCTCAGTTTCTGAGGGCAGAAAAGGCAATAATGTGGTTAAGAGTTTATAGGCGTGGCCTCCAAGTACGTCCCTGTGATTTTGGTGCTGAATCAGTTTAAAATGCAAATATTGTGTCTGTTTATTTATTTAGTAAAACACTAATATTACAATACAAATAACATTTACACAAACTTTAATGGTTCACAGTGTTGATTAAAGCATCTCCAAAACTCTCCTCATCCTCATCCTCAGTTCTCATCCAACACCTGGTGATACTCATACAGTGCATACCTGGACTCTGGTACTCCAAAATAAAAACCAGTTGCCTTCAGAAGTCACCTAATTCAAAATTAGATTCCACCTGTGGGTAATTTAATCTCAGTGTAACTACAGATTTACATTTATCTGGCACTCTTATGCAGAGCGACTTACAAGGATCCTCACATGACAGAGGCAGGCCAGAGCAGTGTTAGGAGTCTTGCCCAAAGACTCTTATTGGTGTGCCACAGCATAGCACTGGGGAATCGAACCCCAGTCTTCCACAAAGTGTGATGGCTTGCTGGTGGTGCTATCTGTTGTGCCACACCAGAACAACTGCCCTATGAAGTCTTCCGAGGTTTGTTAGAGAACATTACTGATCAAAAAGCATTATGATAACCAAGGAAGACACCAGACAGGTCAAATTTGAATTTATGGAGAAGTGTAAAGCAGGGTTAGGTCATACAAAATATATCAACCGATGACATCTCATGGAGCACTGTTAAATCCATCATTACCTTAGTTAGGAAACAACAAGATCAGCCTTTATGAGGGGTCACCAACCCTGTTCCCGGAGATCTATCTTCTTGCAGACTTTAAAATCAACCCTAATCTACCCACCTGATCCAACTAATTACTGACGTCAGAAGTTCTTGAGTAGCTGTGTGGGGTGTGTTAGATTTGGGATTAAGTTGAAACCAGCAGAAAGTTAGCTCGACAGGAGCAAGGTTGGTGACCCCTCATAAAAGCTGATCTTGTTGTTTCCTGACTACAGTAATGTTGCACACACAAGGGCACCTCTTGAACTTCCACATTTTTTTTTTTTTCAAATTACACCCACAAACTTAAATGTAAGTGTTAAATTCAAGAATTTGTCAAGTGAAAAGAAAAGGATACATGGTGTTGAAAACAGATTTACTGATTTACTGAATCAGTATCATAAATTAAAAAATATACAACTTTATTACTGCATTTATGAACAAATGAATCTCTTCAAATCAGAGCAAACATGCAGATTGTGAAGCGCACACTCACCTCTAGCACTTGTTGCACATCCAGTGTAGTGATGAAACCTTTGCTCTCTTTGTCAAATTTGTAGAAGCGCTTCTTATATCTGTATATCACATAAGATGACATTAGAATGAGTTGAAATTTGAAATGACATGTACACACATATACCCACACAGTACCTGGCCACTTCCTGTGGAGTGAGCGAAATCTCTGTGGTCTTAGTCAGCTGTTCAGCGCGAGCTTTATAACCCATCTCCTGGTGCAGGAACTTCTTGGCTGCCTCTAATTCTTCCTGCAGACACAGGATATGATTGTGAGCCACCAACAACTAATTAAAGCCTTTCGTGTCAGAAATAATACTCATAAAATTTTAAATGTTGATATCTTGCCCAGCCTTATTAGTGGTTGTTTAACTAGGGTTAACTAGGATTGTGTGTTTATACATCTTATTTTTGATTTCTGTAAAGCTGCTCTGTGACAACATCAGCTCCATGCGAGTCCATTTTGATTGATTCTGACAGGAGCAGAGCTGTGGACAATTCTGTGCTTTAAAGACCTCACCGTGAATCTGACGTAGCTTTTGTCTGGACTAATGCTTAACTGTATGGCTCGGCGTTGGATTTTATACACCTGTAGCCATTGCACGTAATTAAACACTTTAATTCATATATATTTACACTGAATTCACATCAATTTACATGCCTGACATAACCATTATCCAAGAACTTACTGCAGACTGAACACGACAAAACACTGTTATTACTCAGGACGAACTGACAATTTTTACTGCGAGTACTTTAGTAGAATCTGCCTGTAAATATACCTGCACTGCACTGATTCCCTGTGGAAAGTGTGTGTAGGGTGTGGTGCACCTGTATTGTGTGCGAAGAGAAGGGGAGAGCGTTTAACTCATGGGAACTGAAAAATATCAAAGGCGTGCAGCGCTCAGTGCTATTATTAGTGCTTTTGTTTATCAGACAGGAAACCCGGGATCTACGTAGAAAGGCCAGAGTAACCCTATCACCCCCTCACACACACACACGCGCAGAGACCCAGACACGTATGCAGTCAAATACCCTCTCAGACACACACGTAATAGCCATAGTAATACACAGGTATGGTACCGAACTGATAGAGTGCGAATGAATTGTGTTATTTTAAGTGGCAGACTCCCGGCTAGGCAAGCACTTTTAGAGCGATACAACAATAGCTGAGCTGTGGTCTATATCAAGCATTACCTAATCTAACCTGCGCACGACCTTTGGCTTTCATTCGGAAACTCAAAGGGGTTTGAAGGTGCAATAACCCCAAGGAAAGAGCAGGTGAAGATAATGTGCTTCAAAACAAAACTAGCTGTTATTTCAACCCCTCCCCCATCGTAACGATAACTACGATTAGAGCCCTAATGGAGCAATGACTTCGAACGGTTCGTGAAGGTGTGAGAGAATATTGGACATACTTTCTTCTTCTGCTCACTCCAGGCCAGTTCTTTACCCATGATCTCTACAATGCGTGGAAGCGCTTCATCTGCAGCCTGGACATTCAGGAATCCCAGCCGTGTCCTCCGAGCAATCACATCAATCGCTGTGCAGGCATACTCTTTAATAGCATAGCTCACCTGGACAGAAGCAGTACAGACACGTCCTGTCAGGAAAGGTCTTCAATACCATACGATAATACTGACAATACTCATGCAGCAATAATTAGCAACCAATTTATAGTATATTTAGAAATACAGATCACTTGGCCTTTCCAAACAAGAATGTAAACAAGCCATAACCCTAGCCGGCTAATTATGGTCTGAGACCACGGTCAAAGTTATCTGAATGCTCAAATCTTCTAGGATTCCCATCATTTTGCAAAAGTACTCCTGTCCCCTTTTTTCACTCTAAAATTGTACAAAACCAAAATAATACATTGAAATGTGTGTTTCATCTTTAACTTCATGCCCATTGGAGATCTTTTCATCTTCAACTTGCTTAACAGTTCACAGCAACGGTCGTTTTAACCTGGAATGTCCAAACTTTTGCACACCCCTGTGTGATGTTATTAGTCTGTCATACTAACAACATCATGTGTTTAAAAACAATGTGGTTTTAATATATTAATGTTTTAAATGTTGGTAATCTTTGTTCCAATGCCAATGTCCAAATAGGCTTAATGATTTAAAGTCATTGCACTCTTTAAAAGTGTGATGTCATCATGACGCTGTTATATGATCAATATACTGGTTGCAGAAAATGGTATTTGAAAGATAATGATATAATTGATCAAATTTACAGAAGTAATGGCAGTTGTGTGAGTTGTTCGTTGTAAATGCGTACCTCACTCTCTATATAAGGAAATTCGGACACAAGGCGTTTGCCCACAATCGGCCATCTCTTTCCAGTGACCTTGGCCATCTTGGCGACCTCAAACGCTCTTCCTCCATAAGTGGCTGCCAGGTGTTGCGCCACCTGTAGATTAAGTGGATACGGGTCATTAGGCTCTAGTTAGTGCTGGGCATTCGCTCATTGACTGGCACATGTTAACTGAAATTGAGCCACATTATCTCCACTAGCACTGACAGTTCTGTCTCTGTGGACAGTGGTCTTTGCGTTGACTTGTTGAACAGTGGCCTGAAGCTTTCTGCTGGATCCTTCAGTCTGGGCTGCCTGGTGTTTTCTCCTGTGTGAGGTGAACCGCTTGTCTTTTTGTGGCTGACGCCCTGGGTCCAGTGCTTCATTAAGCGTTTGGACAAATACAAACTTCACTGCTTTTACTTCGATTTGAACCTACCCGTTGCATCTCTCGCCAAAGGTCAAGTGCTGTCAGAAATATCTGCATGGTGACCTTTTTAAATATGCTGAAAAAAAACAGGAGGCCCATCATAGGGCCTGGGCTCCACTGAGCCTTCCCTGCTCCTAACGAGGGGTTGCCAGTCTTTCTCCCCCCAGCCAATCCACAGGGGATGACAGCAGACTGGAGTAACCTCAGCATACTCCAGAGTGGCCTGTCAGTAGCAGACAATGGTGGAGTCCACCGGTCAGAGCGAGGGACTGCTCAGGACTCTGTGAAAGGCTGTTCAAATCGATGTCCTAATGGAAGAATGAAATGAGTCCAAATAAACCACAATCATAGTAAAGTTCTCCGGGGGAAAGCTCTTTAATGGTGAAATCACTCTCAGAGGGAAATTCTTAAAAATGGTGGCATATATGGTAAATATGGTAAGTTAATGAACTCTGGACAGAACTTGTTGCAGTACACCAGTACGCAGGCTAACATCTGATGGACTATAGGGGTATCTCAATGATTGGGGTTCCATTTAGTCATTGTTACTCTTCAATATTTTATTTTAACTTTATTATGTCTCTCATTTCAAAGTAAAAAAAACACATTTAACCATTTAAAACAGCATCTCAGAACCAACTGGATGGACTGATCCTCTCATTCTGAAAGCTCACCTCATTCTCTAGGCCATAGTCCTGGACCAGTCTAATGTAGAGCGTCGGAGTCCAGCCTTTCCCCCCTTCTAGCATCAGTCCCACAGTCCTACTGAATCCAGCTGGAAGCTTGTGTTCCCTGATTGCTGCGTCTAAGGTCTCCTCTGCCATGGAGCGATAGGTGGTCCATTTACCACCTTAAAGGAGAGAAAGTGCATCACCTAAATGCTGTAAAATGGAACAGGGGAACATATGTAATAGGACATGCAGCTGACTAGCAGGTCTAAACAGGAGATGTGTGCTCCATATTATAGCCACAGAAGCAGAGATATTCTGCTGGACATTCCCTGGCCAGCAGCCTACACTAGGCCAGTGTAACAGTAGACCTCAAAGAGCTGATAGAGGTTTCACAAAGATGTCATTGTTTGACAGGAAGCTGACCAGCGATGGTGACTAGGCCACTGTCGCTGATACTGACAACGTGGTTGCGGCAGATGGACTGCGTGTCTTTGGAGTTTGGGTCGGTCACCAGTGGACGAATGCCACTCCAGGCCGCAAGGACATCTCCCCTCCGCACTGGAAACAACAGAGAAGAGCCAACACTTACACACAATGACAGCTGAAGTGTGTGAGCTCTGGGTGTTTACGGTTCCATCAAAAAGTAAGTGAACCCTTTCTGCATTCATTTCTAATAAAATACAGTCTAATCATGATCATACAAATTCCCAGTTTAATCAGTCTAACACACTAAGACAAAGTAAGCATCCACAATGCAGGCTAGAAAAAGTAAGTGAACCTTTGAATTTAATAACTTGTAGATTCACCTTTAGCCGGAATCATCACCATTATCATTGGTCTGCTGTTGCTGCAAATATTTGCACAATGTTGAGGAGGAACATGTTCAGATCATACCACAGCATCTCAGTTGGGTTATGGTCAGTACTCTGATTTAGCAATTCCAAAAACACAAATCATTTTATTTGTCGTGGACTGCTGCTTCTACGGTGTCCAGTTAAATGTTTTGATACACTTGTCAATTCATTGTATCCTCAATGATCACAAGGCATCCAGGACCGAAGGCAGCAAAGTAGCCCCAAGTTATGATATGCCCTACACCATGCTTTACAGTTGTCCCATTTGTTTGTTTAATGGCAGTTTCTAAGAGAATCGTTTGGCAAATATCAAACTGAAACAACATGTTTGGATAATCTAGTCTGAACACTACACAGAGTTGACCTTTCACACATACACTGATTAGCCTGAGATTAAATTGGCTTTGAACTAGGAATGGATAGAGTTTGAGTAATGTCACACATTCAGGTTCTCCTGGTAATGTCCGGAAAGGTTCTACGTTATGCATGGGTGAACAGGGCTTTGGTGTCTGATGTTTGCTTCTTTAGGTTTGCAAAAAAACTCAACTAGGAATGTTCTAGGATTTGGGGATTCTGTGCTGATGCCCAATATGCAATAAAGACAAAATTGGGATTAACAATTTTTTTTTTTTTTTTTATAAAATTCAGTTTTAAATGCAGTTAAAGGAATAAAACATAGATATTTTCCTGCAGAGGTTCAGCACAGCTTTCAGGACTGTTCTTCAGCCTTTGCCACTACACTGCAGATGTATAGCTTTCCAGTGCGCTGCTTTTTAACTCTGCTATATCTACACACTGCGGCCACAATGCCACAATTGAATCCAGAGTCAATTTCCCCATTGTGGTGACATCTCGAGCATTAATTATTAAGATGGAGTTGTGTATCGATTGAGAACACACCTGCCACTGTAATATGCAGGTTGATATTTCTGAATGGATTAAAAAAAAGGAGACGGCAGCCTCATTATCAAAGGGCATCGCTGAAACATTTATGACAGGGCTGGGAAGCTAAGCAGACAACAGGCTGGGGAAGGCAATAACAGTTACCTCCACACACACACACACACACACACACACACACACACACACACACACACACACACACACACACACACACACACACACACACTGTCTAAATCAGACTCAGCAACAGAATGCAAGTCTGTCACTAAGGTCCAGGCTCAGTCCTGGGGAAGAGCACTATTTCAAAAGCAATGGAATCTACTAAATATATGTAATTATTATGAGGAGAGCTACAGTAATTTTTTTCCATTCACAGCACACGGTTTATCCTTAACTCTACTTAATTATACTTAAGTGTTTTAACAGGTACTGCAGTGCAGTGAAAAAGTCATTTGACCCCTCCCAATTTCCTCTTTTTTTGCATATTTCTCTGCTTAATGCTTTATGTCATTTAATACGATGATAACACAATGAACACAAAATACAGCTTTAACAGCACCATGGGGAAAACCCACTGGTCTTTGTAGAGCTGCTTTAATTTGGCAACACTGGAGGGCATTTAAGACCCCGACAAAGCATCTCAACAAGGTTCAAGTCAGGACTTGAGTCCGAAACCTTAGGTTTCTTCTGAGTCGGTCCGAATTGGACTTGCTCTTGAGCTTCAGATCAGGGAATGATGACCAGTGATAACTGATGTCCGTTGGAATAAGTCAACCAGCCACTGAAGCAGCAAAGATCTGTCATTATCACTGTCATATTCCTTGGAGTGGGGGAAAAACAATTGTTGTAAATGTTAATTGATGACGTAACGTTAACAGAACACAAAAGGCAGAACCCAGAAGTATAGAAATGCAGAGCCTGAATAGTTTACAGTGTGCACATGAAACAAGAGACAAGATGGATGAGCCAGAAATCTACTCGCTGCATTAAAAACTAGATATGAAAGGACTCTGGCTTCAACAAGGATGCAAACCTTTGCCAAAAAAAGTTGTGACAGAGTATGAAATTACTTTGCCCTTTCCAAATTGGGTGGGCACACGCTTGCTTGATGGTCCTTTGTTTGGCAGCAACAAAAACACCTTGTTGTAGAGATGTCAAAGCTTCCACCCAACTCAGAAAGGATTATTAAATGAATTATAAACTCTACTGAAACTTTTATTGCCAGAGAACAAGGGCTTTTGTGCTGTGCTGTGGACTGTGGGGCCAGGAAACAGCATTCCATTACTATCACACCGATCCTCACACCATGGAATCAGTGAAGAGAATGGATAGGACAGCTGTAAGGTGATGCTAAGACACCAAATGTGTGTCATGTTAACAGTTTTACACGGGTTCTAAATTTTGCCACTCCCCCCACTGCATACATGAAATATTATTTAAATATTTAATTACATGTATTTCTGTCTTGCTTTTCAAAGGGGAAAATATAACTACTATATATATACATATATACATTTTAAAATGTTTCTACATGGCAAACATTTACAAAAAGTGCTTGACTCTATGCTGATTGTGATTTGAATATGTAATCAAAAACCTATTTAGAATAGTGTTTTTTGATTTTTTTTTTTTTTTTGGCATTTTATGACAAATACTTTCGGTTGCTGAATATTCAGAACATCCCTAGGTAGGCTGTATTTTATTTTATTTTTATTATTATTATTCATTATTTATTATTATCCACCTGCAACCCCACTGCAAAACCTCCCAGATAACTTACAATACAGCTCACATTTATTTTATTAACTAAATATATTGGACATAAATTCATTATATAAATACAAATATATTGTTTCAAAAGTACCAAGCAGTCATTAGTTGACAAAAAAAGATGGATGAAGGTGCATATTCACATTGTAACCCTTTGAATCGTAATTAAATCGTGAAGTGCCACCCCTTCATGCTCCCACCACCATCCTTGACTGTTGGTATGATGTTCTTATGGTGGCATTGTGCGGGGTTAGGGTTAGGGTTAGACCCACTTTCTACTCATCAGTTCATAGAACATTATTTCCTAAGGCATATGAGACATGAGACAAGTCTTTAATTCCCTCTTGGTTAGCAGTGGTTTTTGGTTAGCAAATCGATGGTTCTTACTGTTGTTTGCAGGTTTGGACTCCTTGACTAACACTGACTATTTCTGCCGCACAATAATAAAGGCTACAATAATTTACACTCCCTTAAGTTATATGTTAACTATTCTCATTGTTGTGGGTGGGACATAATTATTTCCATCAGGATTTAATTGCATGGTGAACATTTCAGAGCAAAATATGGCAATTTATCATAATTAATTGCTTTAATTAACAGTACTTTTAAAAAAAACCTGCAAAAGGAGGAACAGAGCTGAGTGAGCAATGCTTCGCTTTTCTTTATGCCAGGCTTTTCCTTCTTTTATTTGCTTCTCTATCTATCCTCTGAGGGACAATAGTGAGAGTTTGTCTCTTGTATGCCTTATCTGACAAATCTGTGGGCTATGCCCCACAGCCCTGTTGTCCAGTACAGTCCAGCCTTCTGGATCCACACCGAACATCTCTGCATGGCCACAGGCAAGGTCTCCCTGTCATCTGTCCAGTTGTTCTCCTTTCCATTTCCCTGTCTCTCTGTCGTCCGTTTTATTCACAAGTCCAAGCTCCTCCTGGCCCCCTGGGGCACCTAGCCACCCGCTGGACTGTGAGAGTGGGTAGGACACCCTGGCATACGCCACCCATCACTTTGCTATTCATAAAGCTCAGCCCTGAGCTATAGCAACTAGCTGTCAAAGGATGTGAATGAAAGTGAAGCAGTTCTGTACAACTGGAGCAAAAAGTGCAGCACCACCCAACGGAAAGGTAATGATTCACCAACGTTAGTGAAGAGACAATACGCCAATAACAGTGAGCGATCCAACAAAATGGCTGACAAACAACTGTCTCAAAAGCTAAACAAAACCCACCCCAGCAAGCCTAACAGGATGCTTTTGCTAATCTGCCTAATCCAGGACTGATTCAGTGTGGGAGCAGACCACTATCAGTCCAATCAGTTCAACAATCAAGCCACAGCTATGGCGCTACATCCAATTAAGAGGGCTGCTCCGAAAATCAATACCTCCACTCTTTGATGAAGATTCACAAAGCAGTTACTTGTTATGATGAAAGCTCGACTTGCTCCCTGGCAAGCCTGCCTGTCTGCCTGCAGTACTAAAGCAAACTCACAAGAGGACAAACACACAGCACACAAGCAGGACCAGGGTGCCAGAGAGGCCAAGAATGAAATGCATGATAATGTCATGGCAGTAAGAGCCATTTCCATTAGAGAGCATAAATGTGGAATCAATGTTTATTATTCTGTCAGGACACAGATTAAACAGTTATGTGAGTGTAACTGTGTATAGGAACTTTGGCTCCATGTTTCAAAGCAGATTTTACAAAGTCGATTTAAAGAAACGACTTTCTGTTTCTTGCCAAATGTCTCATTTCTTCTCATTCAAAACCACGACTATGAATGTGATCGTGTTTAAAAGGCTCCAGGTGTGTTTTTCAATAGTACAGAAACTAATGCACGGATGGTGACAACTTACCCTCCACATCAGGGCTGAGGTAGTTGCGGACTTCGCTCAGGATGAAGTTAATGTCCTCCTCCATGGGGATGGGGTGGGCCGTCACATCTGTGGGTGTGTCAGTTGTGCCAGCGATAGTCACCTTCTCCCAGGGAAGGAAGAAGATGACACGGCCATCGCTGGTTGCTGGGTCTAGCAATCCCATATTGTCTGGGCTGTAGGGATTTTGGTCAGACTGTGAACAAACTGAGTACTGCTGAGTCTAATGTAATTGATGAACTAATGCATATAGCATATTAGTACTATACATAACATGGAGCACAGTACTAACAAATACAAACACCGGGTTCCTAACACTATCAACAAATGTACAGGGGTTGGACAATGAAACTGAAACTGAACACCTGGCTTTAGACCACAATAATTGATTAGTATGGTGTACTAGGGCCTCCTTTTGCGGCCAATACAACGTCAATTCATCTTGAGAATGACATATACAAGTCCTGCACAGTGGTCAGAGGGATTTTAAGCCATTCTCTTGCAGGATAGTGGCCAGGTCACTACATGATGCTGGTGGAGGAAAACGTTTCCTGACTCGCTCCTCACTCACCCTGGATACCGTGGCTCTTGATACATCACAAAGACTTGCTGTCTTGGTCACAGATGCGCCAGCAAGACGTGCACCAACAATTTGTCCTCTTTTCAACTCTGGTATGTCACCCATAATGTTGTGTGCATTGCAATATTTTGAGCAAAACTGTGCTCTTACCTGCTAATTGAACCTTCACACTCTGCTCTTACTGGTGCAATGAGCACTTAATGAAGATTGGCCATCAGGCTGCTCCAATTTAGCCATGAAACCTCCCACAGTTTCATTGTCCAACCCCTGTATATAGCATACTATACTTTATCCTAATATTATCAGTATTGTGGTACCCACTACTGTAAACTCTAAAATACTGTCAAATATAGTACTTTTATTATAAATGAGCTAGTACCTAGGACCATAAATCATTTCTATCATTTCTATAAATAAACTGAAGCTTAGTAGATCACTGTATGTACTCACTCGACCACCTAAGAACCATATTTGTTATATTTGCTTTTGAAAAACCCAACCAAGATTATTATAGCAAAGCACCATTTTGTGCTTGTATGGTTTGAGGTGGACAGTGGAAGGTTAGAATGGGGTAAAGGGATCCAACCTGTAGTATCCAGGGATGACTATGTGAACCCCTGCACTTGGCTGGCAGATTTTGGCAGTTTTCTGGTCGTCCATTTTGCGTAGCGAGTCAGTGAACGGTCCTGTGGCATTGATGACACATTTGGCGTGGACATCAAACTCTTGGCCTGCAAGAGCAGTGAAAGAGGGTAACGCAAACTCCAAAGTAGACACCTCACAGGGCACTGACTATAACATTTTAGTGACCTAACATGGCGGGGGCTCTTAACATGGCAGTGAGAGGAGTAGAGCACAAAGGAAGGAAAGAAGACAGGAAAGGTGAAAGAAAGAAAAGTGCTACATTTGTAAGGTCACTGAGAGAGGGCTAGAGAGAGACGTATCAATGTGTTGATGTGACAGTCTCCGAATGGCTCAGTGGTCTAATGCACTACCACTATGATCTGAGGATCTGGCCATTTGCTTGCCATTGGCAGCTGGAGTCTGAGAGAGCAAAATTGGTCATGCTGTCTCTGCGTGGGTAGATGGCACTCTCTCCCCACATCGCACCCAGTGTGATGCTTGTTGGCATCTGTTAGCTGTTGTGTCAGAGCTGGGGACCAGGGGTTGGCTTCACATGTATCAGAGGAAGCATGTGCTTGTTTTCACCCTCAGTGTCAGCATCGTATGTCAAAGGACGAGAGTCATAACAGGGTTGGGTAATTGGCACTCCTAAAAAAAGCGAAATTGGTATAAAATTGAACAAAAAATGTGTTATTGTGACTAATGGTCATTCTGGATGAGAGTAAAGCTGACCTTGTCAGTCAAAATTTTAGGAAGAAATCATCTTATACTGAAATACAATAAATTATTCTTACAGTTATTAACAATTACAACTGTTGTTCATACTGTGGGTCCATTTTACTGAACTCAACAATGTTTACTCAATAAATAACAATGAAAATGCTATTTTCCTAAAAAGCTAGGTATCCCAAACCATTTTATGAGCTCCAGTATGACTGTGTGTGTGATTTACCTGTAATGACATCTCGGCAGTGGGCACCACTCACTCTCTCCTTTCCCGTGTCTGGGTCAGTCTTCTTCAGCAGCCGGACCACCTCAGTGTAATTGGCTATGGCAGCACCATGGCGGGCCGCAGCCAGAGCAATGGCGAGATTCATTCGGGAATCATTGTGCTGACCTGCAGTAGGGAGTATAAGGAACAAACAGTGAATCACGACCTGTTACATCTGAAAAGATGTATAACTCACACATCTAACAGCCTGGATTTCTTTTCCCACATCAGTTTCATGTCCTGTCAGGTCCTTCCCAGCCTTAAATCAAGTAAATCAATTATAATTATAATAGCTCAAGTATTATAATCAGCTGAAAAACAAAAGTAGTGTGAGGAGTTCTAGATCATTGAAACATACATTTAGAGACACTCTGTCATACGTGAAGTTGGTACACATTTATTCAGCAATGTACTGGTAAGTTAAAGATATGTTCTATTATGGTTTAGTTTATAACCTTAGTTTTCCATTAACTGACATGAAATTAAACAGAAAGTCAGGTGTGTAGATAAGTGGGAGATGGTCCACACCCCAATTTCCTCCCTCTCAGCCTATATAACCGCTCACTTCCAGCTTTGCACCCTTCACCTCGCCATTTATCTCTTACTTCGCACCTCACCAGGGGGGCTTCGGCTTCACATAAACTAAACATAGGCTACTCCGAACTCCAGCCCAAAACATCAGAGTAATCAAATAAAGTAATAGTATTTTTTTAGCAACAGGAAAAAGCTTACATTTTTGAACTTACATTATTTAACACAAAATCGCACAAAGGCAGAACAACTTAGGCATGAAGGCAGATGTTTCAGTAGAAGATTCCCAAAGTTAAGTCTTAGAAGTTGAGATGCACTTTCTGCTTCTCAACCAAGTCAACCGAATCACATTCACTGAAGCTCAGTTCTGGATGGGTGAGGTGAGGGTGGTGGGTGAGGCTGTGCAAGTGTGTCAGCCAGTGGTAATCTGTCCGTGTGGTTCTGTTGTTTTGATATTTGTTTCATGTTTAGGTTACTCTGAACCGGAGTTATGGGGCTCTGAATACTGGCATGTAGACACCCAGAAACCACAGCCCGCAACATGCAAGTGCTGCTTTTAAAGTTTTAATTAAAAATCAATACTGTGTTTTTGAGAATCAATACAGTATCACAAAAAGTAATATTTTGATACTCATGTATTAATCTTTTATTACACCCCTATTAAATAGTTAAATAGTTTCACAAAGATCATTAAAAAAATACTGATTCAGATTCAGAATATTGATACAGTATGGAAGCTAAGCTCAGTTTGTTTATCACAGTGTTATCACTGTGTCACACTATGAGTGGCTCAGTACTCTTATGTGCTAGCACTCTGATCAGAGGATCCTAGCTTTGAATCTACTGCACATGCCCATTGGCAGACAGAGGCTGAGAGAGCAAAATTGGCCATACCCACTCTGGATGGGTAGACGGCCTCAGTGTGATGCACAGTAGCTGTTGTATCAGAGCGGGGGACCTGGTGCTTCCTCCAAGCACGTTGGCTGCCCAGTATTGATGCAGTTTGAAAAGAGGCTGCTACACGTATTGGAGGAAGCATGTGCTTGTCTTCACACTCCTACTGTCAGGAATGTGAGTCCAAATTGGGATAAAATTATATTAAAAAAAGTTAAATTAACATTTTAACATATAGTCATGTAGCAGTGAATAAGAAAAACAGATTTTTGACAGAAATACTCAAAGTGTAAACTCAAAGTTTTGCCAAGTTCAATGTAAAGAGTACAGTAGCCGTGACGTCACACATTGTAAAGTTTTTTTTTCCTGCCATGATCACTAGATCCAGGCCGCAGGAGAGTGGGGTCTGTGTTGTGTGCGAGTGTGTTACTGCAGGGCGGGGCTACTCACAGAAGCATGTCTAATGCTAACACATGCTCAGGGCAACTCCAGCAAACAATAAAGTAATAACACAGCCGAGGAGCCCCCTTTAAAGGGCAAATTTTCCAATGAGTGACGAGACCAGTGCGCTCTGTTAGAGATCCCATGAACCTTTGCTGCTCGTAACCAAGTGTTCCTTACTGCTAAGAGCTGTAAGGACTGTGGTGTTAAAACCAGCTCGACTGTTAGTGAGC
The DNA here is from genome assembly GCA_034509495.1 of Acestrorhynchus altus. Taxonomy (NCBI): domain Eukaryota; kingdom Metazoa; phylum Chordata; class Actinopteri; order Characiformes; family Acestrorhynchidae; genus Acestrorhynchus; species Acestrorhynchus altus. Next base: position 20,338,731 of record CM067504.1, on the reverse strand, counting down.
GAGAACTCAAATACATCTATTATAAGCTCCGACTGTCATTTCACATTAGTAGTCAAATATCATTCTTAGGACAATGTATTGAAACAATGTATTGACATTATTACATCATTGACATCATGATCATCATACCACAATGCAAAAATATGCCAAGCGTCAAATTTGATCCATTGTGCATAAACTGGCCTCCACATGACAGTGTAAGGTTCAGTTTTTCCAGTTGGACAAGCAAGCACACCACACTACACCAATAAGAGTCTTTGGGTAAGAACTTTAATGTTGCATTCGTCTACCTATGTAACATGATTCATACGTAAGTCATAAGAATGTCAGACAAATAAAATAAATAATGACCTTAACGTCAGTATTTTTAAAATTACATTATCTCATATCATCAACAATGTCACCTAGGGAGATATACATATAGGGAAGCAAGGGAATAGTCCCTTCTTAAAGATAACAGTGCAGGAATAATGTTTCCAGCATGTCCTGGTCAGTACTTCCCAAAAAGTGGTCCAAGGAAGGACAGTGTTGTGAGTGACCAAGTAGTAGATATTACTGCACAACATTAAATGTCTACTGAGTTTCTTCATTACAAAAAAAACACACAAATTATATTAGAAATAGACACTGGGACACACATTCTGAAAACCAGACTGTCCAATGAAAACCAAACAGGTGGTAACCCTATGGGAACAAGGTCTTACTAAGTTGTACCCATGCATTACTGAGTCATGGACACCACTTTTTAAAATAAATATAAATATATATATATATTCACCATATTTTCCGGACTATAAGCCACACCAGAATATAAGCCGCAAAGTTAAAAAAAGAAAAAACCTGGAAAATAAAAAAAAGCAGCACCACATTATAAGCTGCATGGTTTAAAGTGTGGAATAAAAGTAGCGGCTTATAGTTCATAATATACGGTAAATAAAATTTAACTTATATTTAACACATTCTTCAAAACTGCTATTCATATATTCTCCCATACTCAATACAGCGATTTTTATGTGCGGCACTCTATCCAATTAAACAGGACTAATTACACTCTCTGTAAGGAAATGTGCACTTGGTCAGTGTTCTTTAAGCACTCGTGATGTCCTTGAACTGCTCAGAAAAGTAAAGTGTACCACGATAACTAAATTTATCACAATACAATTAAAATAGTCATATTGCCCACCTCATGCCCAAAGCTAACTGATGCACTTCTATGAATTACTAGTTATTTGGTATTTCATTTATGTATGAGTTTTGAGGTACATGGTACCTGTTTCATTTTCCACACTCATAATTTTTTTGTAGTGTTAACCAGTAAGTCGGCTATGTCCAGCCACATTGTGAGAACAAAATATATCTGGTTATAAAGAAAATATTACATCAATGTGTAAAAAACAGGTCACGTTTTACTCCCAAGTTAGAGTGAGCAGGGACCTTTTTCAAACTGTGGTATCAGTTTCAGGTGCCTAATGGAAAAGTAAATAAGCCAAGTAGAATTGAGTAGAGTAGTGTAGGTACCATGCAGTGGAAATCTGCTATTTGGATATTTTGTGGAGTCCCACAAAATTCTAGGATCTTAAAAATGATGTAAATTGTGCCAGTAATGTAGTTCTGAGAGTAACTGAATTGTGGGGCTGTATAAAGGGTTTAAGTGGTTAAGGTAATATGATCTGATTAAAGGAACTGGGGTCTATTTCTAGTCTATTTCTAACATGTATTTATTTATTTATTATTAACTTTGCTATGAATAGCTACAGTATATGGGTTACACAGCTGCACTTGCATATATTAATGATACTGGTGAACCAGGTACAGGTTAAGCAATGAAAAACCAGAAGTGTAGCCCATAGAAATGTGCTGAATTGTTGCTTAAAGCAGTCAAGTAGTTAAGTCTTTATGTTTCAATGCTCCAGACAACAATGAAAACAAATAATGCAAATCCATCCTCAATCTCTATCACAACAGAAGCAAGCCTAGGAAGATAAAGGAGTTTATCAAATCAGATTAAACCAAATAAATTAAGACAAAAAAGCCATTATCTGGAGAAGAATGACATATAGCAGATTAGCAAAGGTCTGTTAGGAGACCGCGCAGGGAATTGCTGTTTAGGAGCAAGAGAAAGAGAGGGAGGGAGAGAGAGAGAGAGATATTAAGACAAAGCAAGAGAGGGAAAGGATGAGGGATGGTGAGAGAGGAAAGAGTGTGAGAGAAAGAGAAGTAGAGTGATGAAGAATGTAAGAGAGAGAGTGAAAGATTGAGAGAGAGAGGAGGTGAGGGAGAAATAGAGGGAGGCAAATAGCGGCAGGCAGAGCGCGATCTCCAGCAGAGAAGGTCAGGTTTGGAAATGTCACGGCCGTGATTGTTCCAGATTGAATAATTGGAGAGAAAAGCCGGCTGACAACCCAGAGGAAAGAGGGAAGGGGGAGGGGGGCGGAAACGGTGAATGTGGGGAGACAAACGAATAAAACGCATCTCTAAACTGTCATTACACTGCTCCGGTTTCAGGACTTCTATCTAACACACACACACACACACACACACACACATACACACACACACATACAAACAATCCACCATTAATTTCTGCTTGGCTTATTCTGGTTTATCCATAAACGTGGTTTCCCTGATCTGGAAGCTATATGGACAGATATCAGTCAGTATATTTAGGCCACGTACTAAATAAAAGTCAATAAATATAAACATGCATTCAGACAAATTATGTTTACGCAAAGGAGAATTTATCGTCTGCATTTAACCCATCCACACAGTGACACACACACACACATACACTACTGAATTAACACATGAGGGGGCAGTGAGCCCACATGCCCAGAGAAGTGGGCAGCCCTATCCACAGTGCCTAGGGAACAGCTGGGAGTTCAGTCATGTCCTGCCAGTTCAAGGAATTTAAATGGCAATCAAATCAGCACAAAGCTGGTCCCCCCATGCTACGACTGCCCCCGAAACTTTAAAAAGTGCTACAAAATGACATAGATCAGACACACACTGGGGGGCAGTGAGCACACATGCCCAGAGTGGTGGGCAGCCCTATATCACTCAAGTTGCAGCACTCAATAAAATGATCAGATCTGATTGGCTGAATAGCATCCTATGTGATATTTACACAGCATGTGATTGGTCGGAATTTCCTTGGCTGTTAAACCTGTAACGTAAAGGCTAGAAAAGTTACACCAGTTAAAAAACCCTCCCTCAAAATGAAAGAGTAGTTCTCAAAATATTTGTTAGAGCTCCAGGTAGTGATGGAACAGCACTTGGGTCCAGACCTGGACCACGATTTCCCTAATGACCTCTGCCATAGAAGAACCATTTTTGTTTCAATTACGAATCATGTTGCAAAAGAGATGTTGGTGTGAAGGATCTTTTAAAGGTTTAAAGCATTCAATGTAAAAGTAAGTAAAGAACCGTTACTAATTTAGAGGTTCTTAGCCCTTTTCAAAAATGGATCTTTTAACTCATCACGCCAATATCCAGCTGTAGTGACTGTGTTCAACTATTCTGATGCAGCCAGTGACTTCAGCCCTTATTAAACGGACTGCTGCCTGCTACGGCCTTCGGCTCCAAATGTTAGAGCTACAGCAAGCACAGCTAACAGAGGGCTGTCAAACTTGCTCCAACTAGATCTATTAAGCTTGAATTACTCTCACCACACTCTTGGACCATGAACAACTCTCGTCTCGTACTGTAGGTGGTCACTGTTCCATGCCATCTTCAGTAAACCTTATTTTTGGAAATCCGGCCTTTGCAAAAAGTCTGAATGGAATCTGATGCTGAATGTCAAACATGCTGATTCCAGCCTTTCAACTAATGCAATACAATACTTGGAAATTGGTTGGAAATTTAGGAAGATATTTATTGTGATTTAAATCAGATTACATACTGATACTGCATTACGGTTTGTGAACTGTTCATGAAATTGATGTTGTTCATAAACTCTGTTAAAGACGTTTCAGTGTGTATCATTCGAACCTGTCTTTAGTGCACTCACTCACTCACGTCCATCTACGTACTCATCCTACCGCAGATTAGCTCCACCAATTTAAGATTGAGTTATAGAAGTCTTTCAGCCTGGACTGCTTTTTGAAAAAAAAAAACACAACACAGGGCAGCCAATCAGAGCATAGGTTATTTATACCAGTCTTAAAGGCACGATAATAAAAGCAACCTATTTAATACTAAAAGATGAGTGCAGCCCAAAGCAAAGTAAGGAAAATGGATATGTGCTCTTCAAAGTGAATAGATTTAACACACTGTAAGCCCCACTTTACCTGTGTACTTCTAACTAGCGTCAATAACGATCAACACTTTTACTGGCCAACAACATACTTTCACAACGTTTATATTTAAACTAATATTAGCTTAATTAATTAAATAAATCCCATCAGCGCTCCTTAAGCAGCTCTGCCCCCCAGAAGTCATGCATTTGCATTGTCAAGGTAACGACACTGCGAGTTTTTCATGGTCCAACCTTTTCCTCTTTGGCTGTTTCTCTGCCATCTCTACTTGTGTGTCTGATGCACTTTCTTCCACACGCCCCCTGTCCCTCCTTTTCCACCTGCGTACGAGCAAAAACACCCCCTGCTGTAATCATCCAGTCGCTTCTGTTTTTTCCCCAATTTACAGCCACAAGGCTGAGTAGAAACAGACCAGTGGATGGTGAGGAAACATTCAGCAAATTTTACAAAAAGTGTAAAGAAATGCACATTTCCTTTAAGCTATTTAACAGCTTAAAGCTTTGCAGAGGTTCTAGCAACACACCATTATGTCTGAAGCCATGAATAATGTTGCTTTGTTGATTTGTCTATGTAATAATCACATACACATAAATAACTAGAGGATGTAGAATAATTATCGAATGAATGTAGAATTACTGGAAATGATCGTTATTTTTACAAACAGTTAAAGAAGACTCTCACAAACACAGCAATGTACAGTGTCACAGTGGAGTTAAACTGCGGCAGGGCATTGGACACCGCACACGGGTGTCTCCTTGGCTTACTCTCCCCTGCGGAGTGACTCCATGTGACAGATCGCTGCTCAGATAGCCGCTGTATTCTCTCTGCAAATGTGCTGGCCCTACACTTGCAGAAGAAGCGCGTGTAGCAGCGCAGGCCAAATGCGGCCTGACAGAAAGGCCTTGCAGGAAGTGACCTGGGGGGGGTGGAGGGGATTTTCGCTGCCACGGAGGAGACCTTGAATAAAGGGGACAGGCTCTAGACACGCCGACTAACCAGTAACATATGGAGGCTTTGCCTAGTCGCAGCCTGAGGCGCACACACACAAACACGTGAACACACAGCCAACAGACACACAAGCATTGAGACTAGTGAGGTTCAAATGGCCAGTGGCATTTTCTCCAGCAATTATGTGAGGCAGCCCTCATTGTTGTCAACTGCAAATATAGTTGCTTCTACAGGCAAATTAAAGTGATAGTTCAGCAAATCGTGAAACCTACACTTAGCTTATACCTATATTTCCAAATGTTTTTGGACACCATTTCTGATGCTAATTTATGCATTCAACTACTTTAAGTTGTACCCATTGCTGACACAGACGTGCAAATGCACACACTCTGCTTGTCTAGTCCCTGTAGAGAAGAGCTGCTCATAGAATAGGACTCTCTGCAGCAGATGAACATGAACTTATTGGTACAATGCCTAATTCTAGGCATGGGCTAGAGGGTACAAAGCCCCCCTAGAAGTGAGCAGTGGAGCAATGGAACAGTGTTCTCTAAAATGGTGGTGTTCTATCCAATACTTCAGTGATGAACTGGGGAGTTGAGGTGGGTTGAAGATCATCCAACATCCTGACCTCATAAATGCTCCTGTCAGATTTTAGAATTTATTACAGCAATTTTTCACAATATTATACTGTATTAAAGAAGTAAGCCCAGAGGGTCTGTGCAGTACTGCGATTTCATGGGGAAGGGAAGCGATTTTGAGTTATTTGCAAAAAACCTTCCTCCACCAGTTAGTGTAATGTCTGGTAGCTAGATAATTAGCTAGCTAAGCAGACTAACTGGAAACGTTAAATACTATTATACTATTTCTTGGATGAAATATGAAATACCATCGTAATGATTAAGATTACTGTTTATATTAATCTGGATGTTTCCATTTATAGTATATGACCTGGAATAGTCTTCAGCCATGTTTGTACATTTCTTAGCTGGTAAATGTAGTTAGTGTTCTAAACTATTATGCAAATTATATTTTTCTCTGATTATCCTAAATGGCCGATGAAAATGACCGTCAGTAAAATTTTCAAGTCAACCATTAAAATGTAAATCAAAATCTATTGAACAAACCCAATAATTTGCTCCAAAACAATTTATAGTTTTAAAAACTGATAATGGTCATTTGTTGAACTTGCAGCATTAAGAGTTACATTTACTGAAATAAAAAGCTATTTCAATCAAAAACATCTTAATAGGCCAAGTTAAATGTTAAAATAGGACCCCTTCTTTGAAATCGCCTTCACAATTCTTGCATCCATTGAACCTGTGAGTTTATGGAGAGTGTTTGCTTACATTTCTTTGCAGGTGTCAGCCTTCCAGAGCTGCTGTTTTGACACAGATGGCAAGGTTACTTTTTTGTACTACAGGAGGAAGTGGTCAGTCAGAAACTCTACATTCTATGCCATGGTCATTTTCACACCTTCAGGGATGCTAAGGCCATCCAAGGTTACACAGCACTCATCAGTAAACAAGACTGTTTGAAAATAAGTGTTCATGTATGTCTGGGCCACTGCAACCATATCTGCTCGTGAGCTTTGGTTAGGGGTGAATAGTATGTTTATGCACAACTGCGAGCCTCTGGATTATCCTACACCTTGAGGTTTGCAGGACTCCAGAGGAACCAGCTGCTTCAAATACCTGTTTGCTGCTTTGTAATGACATTTTAGAAGCTGCTGTCTTTGTCTGTCAGAAACCTTCATCATTATGCCTTTATCTGCCCAAACCCGTGTGTGCTCTGAATCAGCCACAAATCTCTTAACAGTACGATGACCACACTTATGTTTCGTGAAATATGGAACATTTTAATTTATTCATATGCAGCTCAGTCAATCAGGACCAGATCTGTCTTTTCTATAATCAGCCTTTTATTGTGAACATATTCTAACATATTTTACGTAATAATACAGCAAAGTACTGTAAAGTCAGTGTAGAACGTCGTCATTATGGTATGATGCCTGAGAGGTTTCAGGTTAGACAAATAAGGTCAGACCCTTTTGAAGGGATAAATGTTTGGGGGCATTCTCACCTTGATTAGATGAAAAGATAGTAAATTGTAAAATTAGTTATAAATGGTAAACACATGCAGCTTTTTTTTTCTGTGAAATGAATCCACTAAAAAAACGAAGATAACCCTAATTAAATATAAAATGTAGAAATTTTCAATGATAATTTCATTTATTAAGGGCAAAAGCTATCCACAGCAACTTAGTCCTATCTGAAAACACAACTGCCCTCAGTAATCCCCACACTTGACAGTAACAACTGGCATCAAGTGTTTGTGATACCTGGAAATGAGTCTTTCACATCTCTGTGTAGGACTTTTGGCCCACTCTTCTTTGCAGAATTGTTTTAATTCAGAGGGTTAGAGGGTTTTCTGTCTGTTTAAGGTCATGCTATGCAAAAATATAGGGCAAATACCTTTTTCACAGCAGAGTTCAAAGGCAGAGGTCTAACACTGAACACCAGTACTGAGGAAAATGGAATTTAACACCATAATACTATGCTATATACCGGTCAGTCTCACCATTGTTTCTGGAGGCACCCCTACCCTGCATGTTTTAGCTTTAACACACCCCCTGCACCCCTGGGCGTGTTAATGAGCTTGTTAGTGAGTTGAATCAGGAGTGCTGGGAGCAGGGAAAGCTCTACACTTTGCAGTGGAGGGATGCCTCTAGGACCATGGTTGACTGCTGACACTGCTATATACTATGCAAGTTCTGACTCAGCTCAGCTTTAACACCACTGTGCCAGAGCTCCCATGACTCAAAAAGTCTGGGTTGTGTGTGCCACGCCCCATCTGCTGTAGGATCACAGATTTCCTGACCAACAGGAGGAAGCAGGTGCATTCACAAAATGTGTATCAATCACCTGGACCCTTAGTACTGGACAAGCACCAAGCAAGTTGTGTGCTCTGACACCTTCTCTTCAGGTGCACCACCAACTCCACCATGGTCAGCCTTATAAACATTGATGAGAGAGGGCAGTTCTACACAGAACGGAGTCCATTCTCACACTATCTGTAACTATATGGTTTTGGACTGTCTACCTCATAAGAAGGAGCCAAACTCCAGAACAAAGTCAGGACAGCGGAGAGAATCTTTGGGAGAACCGAAGGGTCATAAAGCATACTGACAAGACCTAGGACAAACTGTCAGCACAAACTGACATACAGTTTTAACAGCTTTATCCCACAGTAGAGCCCTCAAACTATTAATACAATCTCTCCACTTAAATAAACATTTTACTACTTACATTTACAGTAAAAAAAATGTACATTTATGAATGTATATGTACATACACTGTATGAAAAAAAAGTATCGGGACACCTCTTCATTTCCTTCTGATGAACTCAAGAGTGTTCAATATAGTTTATCCTGCTTTTGTTGGAGTAACTGGCTTTGATAAAAATATTCACAATCAAATTCCACATTTCCACAATTCGGACACTAAGAGGAAAATGGTTGACCTACTCATTAGTGCCCTGATAGTAACTGTGGCTACTGTTCAGGGAAGGCTTTCTATTAGATTTTGGAGCACCGTTCATTGTATTCAGCAACACAATCATTACTAAAGTCAGGATGTGTGTCCCCAACTCCCCAACTCATCCCAAAAGTAATGGATGGAAGACAATCTTTCTAGAGCACACAGTTCTACTGCTCTAGAGCTCAATGCTGGGGGTAGTGTTTGGTATATTGTCTTGTGTACTAATTTTAGCCACACTGCATTCTTTTGAATAGCTGTCAGCAATCTGTGTGCGTTCCTTGTCTGTTTATTATGCTGTGGGTCACACGTGCATTTGTCATGACAATTTCCTTGCGTTTGAGTAGTTTGAGAGAAAATATGCAATCAGAAAAGATGCTAAGTGTACTATAGACTGAAACCTATGGAGGATTCTCCAGTCTCACCATCATAGTAGACAACAGCCCCAACCAGTTTGTCCTTCTTCAGCATGGGGAAGAGCTCCAGGGCTTTGCTCTTGCTGAGGACATAGCTGTTCTTCAGGCAGTGTGAACCAGCAACCAGGTCATACATCTTTATCCCGGCCCAGTAATACGGCAGCTGCCACCACCTAACCACAAACGTTAGAGATTACATACAAAACGAAATGTCACGTAATATGAAATATCACATCAGAGTCTCTTCAGGAACAGGAGCAGAAAATGAACAATAGTAAAAGAAATCAAATGAAAAAACACGATGTGATCATGTAACCTGTGTGTTCCTTCCTGCGGAGTGTTTGCGTAATTTGAGGACAAATGTCCATTTTTACATGTTCCTCTTAGGAAGCAGTTCAATTAAAACAGTACATTTAAAGCTTAATATCTTTTCAAATAGACAATTCTGATTGGGATAATAATATTCCAATAGTGGTTTCAATATTGCACTTAGAAATCGTGCAAACATTTGCTGGCATCCTGACCATGTTTGAAGTGCAAGCCTCCACTTTTGCTGCATCATAAACCTGATGCTGAACTTTGGACTGGGCAATACATCAACATTTATATCAATATCAGGACAGTGCAAGATATTAGCTGGTGCAATGTTGCGTTTCTCAAGCTTCACAGTTTTTAAATAACATTCAACGTTTCGACATTTCTTGCAGAAAAACTTTTGGTCTGCTCCCTCACTCTGCTCCTCCCCCTGTTCGCAGCTCCTCTTCTACTCTGCTCCCCTCCACCCCCATCTGCACTCTCACATACACACTATGCAGAGAGTATCAAATTACAATATTAAACATAGTAAAAATGAGGCAATTATTTGCACACTGCATTTTTCACATCATATATTTTATTTTATATATATATATATATTATATATATTGCCATTCAGCTAAAATGTATAGGAATATAATTTTTTATCTATATCGTCCCAGCCCTTGCTGAATTTAGATCAGAAACAACAGTTTCTGTCTGCGGAGACTGGTTATCACCCAGTAACACACGAATGAAATCAGTACTGACATCAGTTTCTCTTAAGTTTCATAGTATTAAGATCATCTTAAATGGTACAGAGTTTTATGTGATGCTCACTCAACCACTTAACAATACTAAATGTGAGCTGGAAGGGAAACCCAGTTCTACAACTCAACAACATGGATCAGAACCAGTTTAAACAGTTCAATAAAGAACAGATAAGACCCATTATTTTATTTAAAAAAAATAACATTCTAGTAAGATTCTGAATTACCCCCTCACACCAAACCGTGATGACCAAACCATTGTGTGTTGCAAACTATGGCTTTTGTCATGACTTTTAACATTACTCTAGTTTATACGTATAATCCATACTGGGACCCAGCACGTGTCCCAATTCTTATTCCATCTTTGTTAAGTCACACAGTGAACTCTGTTACAGAGTTTTTTTTGGACATGTGACAGAACAGTGATGTGATCTTGAAGTCTCTGTGTTCTGTGACCCCTCGACATTGCTCACACTATTTTAAATATCATAGCAAAGCCTAAATGCCAGGAGTAATTAGAGAGGGTGATGGCAGGGAGGGGGTACTCCTCACCAAGCCCTGCTGAAGTTCTGGAGCTTGGGAGTAAAGACTGTGATGGTGATGGGTGTCTGCAATAGATCCTCACACCAGCGTAACCCCTCTGCTCTGAGTGCTCAAAGGGTCCCGTGCCATTTCAGTGAACTTATCTCTTCATATCAAAACAGGAATACTGTACTGACATCCGTGTCACCCATTACATAGATTATGCTCTCTTCTCCTTTCTTACTTTTAAAAGTCATTACATAAACTAATATACAATGTCATGGAATAGTTTTGTTCACACCTGGACAAACAAGTAATAGATGATTTTCTAAAGCAGGGGTGTCCAATCTTATCTACAAAGGGCCTGAAAGGCATGACGTTGTAAATTAAACATTTCTTTAATAGTTTAAACAAGATAATTTTTAAAAATTCCATTCCAAAAAAGTAAGGAAATGAGGATCTTTATTCATCTGCAGAAGCTCCACCTCTTTTCATCTTCAGCCTTTTTAAAGCTGGTGAGATGTTTGCTTTCAGAATTTGCTGCTATTTAATTGAATCATTTGTTTCCTCTGCCAGTGAAATATCCCTCATGCCCACACATGATCCATCCATCCTCATGCTTAACAGTTGGAGAGGTGTTCTTTTGCTGCTTTTTTGTACATAATCTAATTTTAAGGTAAATTATTATATATTTTATATTCATTACATTCAAAGTGTCATATTTCAAGTCTTCTGTCTTAATATTGATACATGATGTTTGATACATTTAATGTTAAATAAATAAAGGTATCAAATAAATTTGATAAATACATTAATAAATACATTAAAAAATGATTAATACATTACAATAAATATGAAACATTTTAAATTAATTTAAAATTAACATTTTAATCCATTTTAACAGTATTAATAAGCTCAAAATGAAATATTTTAAGAATATTTGAGATTCTGGATTTCCCTTTTTTCAGGAGCTATACTGAAAAAAGTCGTCGACCAACAGTAAAACAAAAATATTTAAACATGTTCACATGATATAAAATATAAAATGTGAAAATTTACCTTAATTGAATTATGAACACAAACTTTTTTTTTTACTTTTTGGTTTTCCAGACCAAACTCTCTAAACAGCTCAGAACTATTAACTTAACCCGACCATGAGCTGGTGTGAAGAAACCAAACAGAACCAATATTTACAGCAAACAACAAACAGATTATGCAGAAGTGTTGTTTGAACACCTCCACCCTCTTCCCAGGTTTTTCATCCATATGATAAATTCAGTGGATTTCACACTTGCAGAAATGCAGTGATGAGTAAACTGTTAACAGCTGATTTTGTACATACTTGTAAACAGGGAGCATGATGGGTAGTGGAGCAGACAGGTGAGGGGCAATGTCCAGCAGGTTGGCACGTTCGTGGAGAGCCTCTTTCACCATCATATACTGCAGAACAGGAAATGAATTCCACATCAACACCAAATGACTGCACAGTTGCCCCAAGATAAAAGAGGCATGTGTTTACCTTACGACATTCCAGCCCCACCTAGGAATCACTCCAGATAACCAGGTTGTGTGTTCTGCTGTTGTGAGTTTGGACACATATTGCACTGAACCTGTGAAAAGCTGTAACTCACTCTGAATTTAAAGTGAATGATTTATTTAAAGGATATAAACTGTACTATTCAAAATTCTACAGATACTATTTATCACAGTAGTTTGTATGTTTACCTTTGAAAACACAGTATTCTAACATTAGATTAACAAGAGATTACAATAATTTTGGTTGTTGAATATTCAGTGAATGACTGGTTTGTTTGTTTTTTTATTTCATATATTTCAAATCCATAAACCACTTACTGCCCAGACCAGTAATTTAATAGGGGCAGAATGAGTGACCAACATACAGCTTTAATAAAAAAAAAGCAAGTATGTATTGTATGTCAAATAAATCTATGTATATGTGTGTGTGTGTGTGTGTGTGTGTGTGTGTGTGTGTAGTTATTACAGCCACAGCAAGCATTCATGATTGAATCATGTCCTGATTGAAACTTATGTGCAACTTACCGGCTGAAAAATCCAGTTAAAGACCAGCTTTTTTCTGGTTGCTGGTTTCAGACATGGAGGTTCCTCCATCTGGTTTCAGAACAGCTTAGCTCTTCACCAGCGCAGTGCGTTTTTCATTTGGGTTTAATCAATTAGTGGGTCTATCAGCACGAACTACGCTGTATGTGTATATGTGGACACCCCTTCTTCTAATGAATGAATTCAGCTACTTCTGACACAGGTGTACAAATGCACACACAGCTAATCTAGTACTTGTAGAAAAGTCCTGCCAATAGATTACAGAATAGACTATAGAATATCAATCAATCAATCAAATTTTATTTTTATAGCGCTCTTCACAACTGAAGTTGTCACAGATCAGCTTCACAGAAATAAAATAAATAAATAAATAAGAAAGGTTAAAACAGAAACAAAGTATAGATGACAGATCCCCTAGTGAGCAAGGAAAAACTCCTTCAGCTGGAGGAAGAAACCTTGGGAGGAACCAGGCTCACAAGGGGAGGACCCATCCTCCTCTGGTCAAACTACTTATACATAGTTAGGGGACACTGGACCCCTACATCTCTGTTCTATTACTCGGGTATTGAAGTAATGTTAATCCTCTGGTGGACATAATATTAACTTCTACAGTTGGTGATGGTGGGTGAGCAGCTAGTCCGTGGCAGGGTGGGAAACTAGTCCAGATCCAGTAGGTGGAAGGTGGAGAGAACAGTGCTGCATGTTTAGAGGAGTATAAAGAACCCCAGCATTATTTCCAGTTGGACTGGCTTCACGTGGCCAGACTGCTTATAGGTTTTCAATGAGATCTAAATGTTTCTGCCTTAGTTAGTCAGAGCAATTCTATTATCAATGTCAACTGAATATTTTTAATCATATTCATAACATCATCGTGATATATTAAAAGTATGAAAAGCTACATATCAAAAGTTAAGAAGTGGCCACAAATAGGAGCTGGAGATTCCTAAGTTTGGAATCTCTTCTGCTCTGCTTATCTACAATTCTGTTTTCATCCCCTGCAAACTTTGAGTTTCTTTATACCTCTTCTTCAGTAGAAGAAGTAGTATGAAATGTCACCGGCCGCGGCTGTCTTGCCATCCCTCTTTCTAAACCTGTGGGTAAATGGGTAAAAATGAGGGACCTTCACCTGTTCGTAATCGAGGTTCATGATGGCCTTCTGCAGATAGCGCACTCCTCCGTGAATGAGCTTGGTGCTTCTGCTGCTGGTTCCTGATGAGAAATCGCTCCTTTCCACCAGCGCTGTTTTCAGATCTGACAGAGGAAGAAGGGGGGGGGGGGTATGGTGGGATGGAGGTGGTGGGAGCCAGCAAGAAGCAGATTAAGCACGGCACTGGCATTTCAAGCCCTCACGGTCCCAAATATTTAGTCTGCGTTTGGTGTCATTTTCATACGGATTTCCCTACTATCTGTAATATGCATGAGGATGGAAAGATCAGAGCATGCATATTGCATTTGGGCAGGTTTGGCCCTATATTGCTTTCTGAGAAAAGGAGAGTGACAATAGAAGGACAGTTTTAGTGAAGACCACCTGAAAAGCAGGGAAGAGATTAACTAAAATGCTTCCATGGAAACTTTGAAGCATTCACCCGAATATCACAAAGACATGACAAAGTTGGAAAAAGACCAAAATTTCAAACTGTAATATTCAATACTTAAACTGCAAAGATATGCATATATACTCCATTACATTTATGTATACATTTTGTTGTGGTTGTAAGAGTCGTTTTAATCACACAATGATATATTTGATATATTTATGATATTTATGTTATATTTATGTTAAATGTCTACATATTAATTTATTATGTGTAATTAATTTAATATGCAAATTTGGACACCATGGTCAAAACCTCTGTGAATAACTACATATGTATAAAATGAACTGATCTTCAAAAGGTACAAAGTTAAAGATGATTAAAGAGAGATTAGAGGGATTTTGGGGGAGGTTGTACAATTTTAGAGTGAAAAAGGAACTGAGCACCAAAGGTTCTCAAATGGATTTGAGCTCTTAAATAAGTTTTAGCAAGGTTGCAGGACTGCATAAATAAAACCTTCACAGAAGAGTTTTATAAAAAAATCATTCCTCTGTCCTCACTTCAAAAATCAGCTTTGTTACTTGACAATGATAAACAAGTGCAAAGTTTTGTTGCAGTTTGTGTTAGGGGTTGTGTTGCAGCCAGTGGTACAGGTAAAGTTTCACTTGTAGAGGAAATTAGATCCCATTAAATACCAAATAAATCTGGACGCAAATATCATACCATCTGCAAAATGAAAAAGAATGAGCTTCTGCAGCTCAAATTCCATTATGGACTACCTCAAGAGCTGAAGCTGAAGGTTTGGTGAAGGTATTTGTATTTACTCATATATATTGTTGTATATATGATGAACTCACAACTGTGCTGTGCTCTGAGTGTGAAAATGAAGCACTGATTCCAGTACATCCAAGGCCATACATCTAGTGTTTTCACCAGTAATTATTTAATTTACCATTTTTAGCTCTTCCCATCTCTGTACTTATGAAACCTATAATAGTCCAAACATATCTACAGTAGACAATTTCATAATCCCAGCCAATCTATACCACAATATATTCAAATCATTAGACATTTCTAAATAAATAAAAATATGTTACGCTCACTGCGAGTGACTGAATCTAAGGCACATCCTGATCCCGTGGCTCCGCCTCCCACCACCAAGACATCAAATTCCAGTGTGTTCTGGAGTGCAGCAAGCTGTTCCTGGCGTGTTGGCAGCCTGTCTTCAAATGCCATCTTCACCTGGCCCTCTGCTTCTACATAGGCCAAGCGGGCCTGTTCAGGTTCAAACACAACATATGAACATCCAGCTCGGACTGTCTGTAAAAACGATAAGCTGTTTCTGTTAGAAATCAAAACAGACCAAAGGATCCAAAATGAAATTACAGTTAGAGATTAAATAAAGTTCAAGATTAACGTTAGTCATTATAGTCCTCAGAAATTTGAATTATATCTGGATTATATTTAGTTTCTTTATATTAGTTTCAGTTTAACCAGCATTACAATCTACACAGATTATATTATATATACTATATTATTATTCATTTAATGGAAGGCTTAATTTTTTAGCTAATCGCATAAAATAAAATTTTAAAGACAAATCCCACTATGATAGTGTTCCAAAACTTTATTTTTAAAACACAAATGAACGGTTTATCAAAGTCTTTTTTCCAATAAAGCCTGAATATTTCTAAATGATTTATTTACGCTTTATTTAAGCTTTATTCATTTATTGTGCATAATTGGTGAAAATCACTAACAATTGCATTATTAGTTGTAATATACATTTTAGTACTGCATATTAAACACTCTCTAACACTCATGCTTGATTAAAGTATATGTTATTAATGAGTAACGAGTGTGAAATTAGACTTAACAAATGTTTAATGATCACTAAAGACATGGTAACACATGCTTTAGGTTCTAATTGTTATTCTCTATTAATCATTACTAACAAAACTTCACAAAATGTGCACAGCAGTGTGGGAAATGACAACTAATAATGTCGTCATTCATCATTCTCACATAACAGACCTCTAATTACTCATTTACTAATTAATGTGAATAAGGCTTAATAAAATAATTCAGAAATACCAAATTTTGGATTCATGGTGGCCCTGTGAAATCCATTTTATTTCTTTTTTTTCCCCACATTCTGTTTTAATTTTGATCGTTTTTGTTGTTGATTTTTTTCTCCTGGTGGTAAATGAGATTTATCATTATTGGACATTATCATGGTACTGTATCTTGGTTAACCTCAGGCTTATACTGAATGTTACGCTGTTACTAAATTTCAAATCTGAAAGGTTTCTATGGGCAAGAAGAAAAGGAAATGTTCCTCATACAAGTATGATCGAAGGCTAAAAGGCACCAGAAGACCTTTATGCTTTTCTGATTTTACTACACAGTTTTCAGTGACCTCATGTGATGGACTGATTCTCTTGGACATCTATAAGGCAGAACAGCTAAACAATAGTCAAATTTAAGAATTATGAACCAATCAGACACACGCAAGTCCTGGCTCAGTCCTGAAAGTCAAGCGTTTTGATTTTGATGTAAGGACACTTGAATGGAAGCAAATGAGAAGATATTTGTCTTGCGGTGTCCTCTGAAAGAAAACAACTAAAAACCTCAAATCTGCAAATTCAAATTGAGACAAAACGAGCGCAGAGGAGGCAAGAAGACTTTAGTCATAATGAAACGGGTTATTCATTTTTTTATGGTTAACATTCGGACTAAATGATTACATCAATCTGCCCCCGAAAGCCTGTGGGGTCCATTTGACTTGCAAATGACCAAATGAACCCAGACATTTGCAATTTAGACAGTAACAGCATGTAAAAAAAAAGATCCAATAATTAGTGTCTATTTCCAAGGACGGACATATTATTTAAAACATCCACAGACAATTAAGAGAGAGGCTGTCCTGCAATCACAACAAGTGCGCAGAGGCACCAGTGAATTTCATGCAAATACGCAATCGGCCACCACAGAGCGCTCACTTAGCCAGCTAGCCGGAGTGTGGCAGTGCCCTTGCCATAGAGGAGACTCACATGCACACGCGCCACAAATTAACATCACAATCCCAAAGATTAGTGTGTGACACATGCATGATTGCAGATTCATTTCTGAAAATCAGATTTTTCCCTCTTTTCTTTTTGACTTTGGCTTACCCATTTAGGCTTCATCAGGATAATGCAGGAGGTAGAAGAATGAACAAATAAAAAGATGAGAAAATAAATAAATACCAGAACATAGAACAGACATTTGTGATAAAAGAAAGTTCTGAAAGGAAACTGCTGAATGAAAACAAAAAGCTTGATGACTGAAATCAGTATCATACAGTGACATAAGTAACAATTAAATATTCAAATATACATTTTTGACTGATCCAGAATAAATATAATAAATCCAATTCAACAAAACTTTTACTAAAAACTCCAAAAGGTCATGTTAAAATCCATAGTATGGTATGGTATGGTATGGTATATGGTATGGTATGGTATGGTATGGTATGGTATATGGTATATGGTATGGTATATGGTATGGTATGGTATGGTATATGGTATAGTATGATATGGTATATGGTATATGGTAGTGTATGGTATGGTATGGTATATGGTATATGGTATGGTATGGTATTTGGTATGGTATGGTATATGGTATATGGTATGGTATGGTATTTGGTATGGTATGGTATGGTATTTGGTATGGTATGGTATATGGTATATGGTATGGTATGGTATTTGGTATGGTATGGTATGGTATGGTATGGTATGGTATGGCCAATCCTGTGATTTTGTTGGTTTCTGGAAATTGTTATTTTTGTGTCACATGATCTTATTTCCATAACATATTTTAAAATCCCAGTTCATAAGAATCATTTCATACAGATATCTTTCACAAATTGAGTTAATATTATAAAAAAACAATGATTCAAATATTTGCACAGTAATGTCTATCATCCATAAGAATAAAATACACACCAACCAGTCAAAACACAAAATCATCAAACTAATATTGTTTAGCTCCACCTCGCGCTACCAAAACAGCTCTGACCTACTAAAGCAGTCCTGTAATATCTGGCACCAAGATGTTACAACAGACCCTTGAACTCCTGTTATTTGTGAGGTGGGACGTCCATGGATTGCTTTAATAGGCCGTGATTCCCTTCTCGTCCTATCACTTTTGGTTGGTACTGATCACTGTATCATACTGATCATCCCATAAGACCCGCCTTTGGAATATATCCCAACCCATGACAGGTACCACGTACGACAGATGATCACAGATGATCAATGTTATTTCTCTCCAATTCAGTTTAATGTCACAACTGAATGCTGTACATCAACACAATTTTGAATTTGCAATCTGTAAGAACTGGTCAGAACCACAAGTTCTCGTACCTGTGATACTTTCATTTCTGCATTAGAACAGATCACTTTCAATTTGATCAGCTCATCTTACCATAAAGGAGCACTTTGAAGTTCTATAATTATAGACTCATCTGTGGTCAGGACCCTACAGGGTCCTTCTCACTATAATCCAAACTTTGCCCACTCTTTTAGACACTCCTCGACACAGTTTATGCTGGGCATCACTTCATCAGTGGCCACAGGACACTGCCCACAGGATGCTGTTGCTAGATGTTTCTGGTTGTCCACTTATTCTCAGTCCAGTAGTGACACTGAGGGGTTGAAACATTCCAGCAGCTCTGCTGTGTCTGATTCTCTCATCATAACACACTCTTAATATTCCACCACCATGTCAGCGTCACTGCAATGCTGAGAATGACCTGCCACCCACATAATACCTGCTCTGTGGTTCTCCTGTTGGGTCCTGATCACTGAAGATCGGGGTGAAAGGAGGCTAATGAAGCATGCAGAGAAACAGACGGTCAGTAATTATAGATATATAAAGTGCTCCTGTCTGGTATGAAGAGCTGATAAAATGGACGGTCAGTGACAGTCATTTACTGCAGCATATAACTGCAGTTAGTATTTTGTGCAGATCATGCAGCCGTAGTAGATGCCCAAAAACACCTCAAAGAACTAAAAACATCAACATCAAATATGACCAAATGGACCATTTTCATCCATTAGACTTTTTACTTATGTTCATAAATTAAAAAAAAAAAGTTAACGATGCATCTCCTAGGCAACTGAATCCTTAAGAGGCCGTAATTCTCTCACTCCCTGGAGTTTAGGCTGCAGCCGAACACTAGAGAAGCAGGATAATGGACGAAATGGGTTCTGGCGGATTTGAATACATGATGAGCGAGAAAATCAGGACCCCCATTGCTCTTCAAGCATGTGTATGGGTTCTGTTTTTTTTCCTCCCCTCCTCCGTTTGTTTCAGAAGGCCTTGTTGATTATCTTAATCTACTTGACCTTAAGTTATTTAGTATAACATCCAAATGAGATGAGGCCTGAACCCCCCAGGGCTCTCCCCAGTCTAAATACAGGTACACTGTGATGAGTGTCACCCGTCCCTGTGTTGCAAGAATGGGGATGAGATTGTTCATGATTTCATATTCAAGTGAGGCCCTTTAAACAATTTGTGTATTACTGTTCAAGTAGCTTTGGCAAAAACAAACGGATGGCAAGACATTATTCTCTTCTGTCTGTTAGAGAAGAGCATGGTCTGGAGTCTGTATACCCCATGTCTTCCTTATGGGTTTGTTATTGTACTATTACCAATATATTGGTTGCTGGATATGATCGAGCAGCCCTGTAAAAGCATTTTCATTTGTAAAATAAGCAATGAATAAACAATCAATAAAATTGTTTGCAGTTGCATAAGCTACATTTTCATACTTGCAGTCATCAGGGTAGATGATCAGCCAAGACATTAGTCAAGACATTAAAATTATAATTGAAAAATGCAAAAGCATTCAACCCCTTCACACCAATACTAGGTAAAACCAGCTTTTGCTGCAAAAGCAGGATAAACCAGGATATGTTTCTGCCAGCATTCACACGTCCAGTGCCTGCTGATTAAAACCATCTCAAACATGCAACGCTGCCACCCCCATGCTTCACTGAGGGGATAACATTTGTTGAGAAACAGGCAGTGCTGGACTTTGCAGCACGGTGAGTATGGTCACTGATCCAGAAGTAATGACCAGAAGTAGTTGAATAAAGGAGGTCTTTTCACAGACATTTAAATTATTTTTTAATAATTTAAAGTTAGATGTCATTTAAAAGCCGAATATTTACTAGGACAACATTCAATATCATTTCAATGTCATTCCTCTGTGTACAATCAGAGTTTTAAAAACTGGGGATATTTAGGCATTTTCAGTTAGTCATTTTTGGCACAGAAAAGATTTTCGTTTGTGTTTTAAATTTCTATCAAACAAGTGAAATGTCATATTTTATATTCATGTCTTTTTTTATTTTACTGTTTATCAGCGTGGATTATAGGTCATAAAATTCAGGAATCCATCATCAAATTATTTGAATATTTAACGTTTTGTTAAATATATCAAATAAATCAAAGAGTATCAACATTACAACAAAAACGTTCACTTTACATGTAATGAATGTAAAATATGATAGTATATTTATTTAAACAAAAATTATTTTCACAATATTGTGTTTTTGAGATGCACTACTAAACCCAATGCCACTTAAAATAAAATACTACACAACACAGAATATCAGTGTATCAACTATAATGTATGACTCTAAGGGCATTAAATACATTTATTAGTTACTGTATGTAAGATTACAGTATTACACTTTAGATTAGCACTGATAACTGATTCTCCTGACCAATGACAATATAATATTTTACAAATATGAAATTATTTGGCAGTGCTAATCAGTTTGAAATATTGGTTGAATCTAAGTTGATGACCATGTTTATGTAAACAAGTCCAATATTGTTGAACATTCCAACTTTAAAAACCTGGTAAAAATATGGTAAATAGGCTTTATATGTTAAATCTCCTTCAGACACTGAATTTACTAAAACATACAGTGATGTGCTTATATGTGAAGATGTAGAAGGTAATGTTTTGCCTAGCAGATGCCCCAGTACATTTACAAGACTAAAGAAAAGTAACACATTCCTGGGTCAGGCACAGACATGTACACAAATCAGCTGACTGAGCCACTCCTCTTACTGTTGCTGTCAATGTGTAAAGGTGAAACATAAAAAGACTAATGAATTGATCATTCGATATGCTTCGGAATAAACACTAACCTGATTTCTCCTGTACTCAAAGAACTGTGATAGGCCGAAGGCTGCAGCTACAGCCCCACCCCCTATCAGGGTCCCCTTCACTGCTTTCCGGAATGCCATTGGTCCCTGAAATAAAGGAATTAGGTTTGTGTAAGTGTATTCAGATATGACTTTTTATTTAAGCAGGTTCACATGTATATGACAAAAGAAAAATATACAATTTCAATTGAAATAAATAAATAATACATTTAAATAGTATTCAATTTCAGACAAAACAAAATAATAATGTGGGTAGAAAAACCAAATGGATTCATCAGAAGTGTCAGTGGTACAACATATGACACTAATAATGTACAAGTAACGTACTTTCACTGTTTATCCCAGTTAAAAATGTATATATTAGGCAGACAGAAACTAGAATCTGCTTGATGTGTCATAAAAATAAGTACAATGTTAATATTCCCTTTGCAACAAGCAACCAAAAGTTTAATGTTTTAAAATTTTACATTGCACACAATATTGCACACCCTGTCATATGACTACTGCATATGCAGATACTGCGATAACGATGGTGAAAAGGTACACTGTGCAGCCCTAATTCCAAGTGACTGGATGTATAAAGATCACAGTGGTGGTCAATGGAAGCAAATCTCTAAGGCTCTAAATGCTGCATCACAACGTTTATGCTGTCTGATGGCTGAAAGACACTGTTTTAGGTAGTTTGGGTCGCAGTCTGACCTAAAGCTGTTCAGACCTCAGTGTCTAAACAGTGGAATCACTTGTCAAATGAAGACCCACCTCTAATGAGAGAGTTTAGAAATTTCTACTTTCATGTTGTAGAAATTGTATTGCATATAATCTTGTATATAATCAGCAAAATGCCAGATAAGTAGATGCAAATATAAAGCATTTTTCTGTCCCCATCTATTCATTGTAAACATGCTCTATATTTAGATGCTGTAAAAACACATAAAATCGATGAAAACTGTCAAATAATGAAATAAAAAGGTTAAATCTAGTTCCTGTAACATGGTTGCAAAAGCTGGACAATTAACACACGAAAGAGGAGAAATATAGATGCTTTTGAACTTTGATGTCGGCAAAGCCTCCCTGGACAGCAAAGATGACAAACAAATGGATCCTGGACCAAATCTACAAGATGGATGGATACAGTTCAAGGAATAATGAACCAACCAATCAAATGCCTGAAGACACAAACAGAAGATAGGACATTCTTGAGGAACACTATCCATGTGGTCACCAGGAGTCAGAATCGACTTGACGGCATTAAGTATGTATATCAGCCAAAACACTAATTCTTACTCTCTACTCTGGAAAAATGTTTTATTCCAGTGTTAAATGTTCTTGCACTGTTTATAATGGAAATATTCAGTTATATTATATTAAAATATTATTCAGTATTAGCCCTTTGTTTTTAGAAAAATCATTTTCAGGGTTGAGAAACGTTTCCCTTGTGACATTTCTCAACATGTATATATAAGTCAGCTGAGTTGCAGTTACAGTAACTCTGTGCTGGCTGCAGTACTGCAGTGGTTTCTCTTGCACAACACATACAATATCACATCATGACCACATAAGTTAAGGGGAAATTCTGGTAATGACCGCTAGCCGTGTCACAATATTTATGTTATCGACTTACTGTACAATATAAGACAATATCTTATCATTTTTGCTGAGCCCTTACATTGCCCATTATGTGTATTTAGTGAAGGGAGCACATTAAGTCAACTTTATTTGTTATGTTTTATTTGTTTATAATAGTTTTTAAACTGTTAAGTTCCAGTTTGGGTCTGAAATTTCTTGGTTATTAAAAGTCCACTGTATTCACATTATTTAGGCCATTAGAGGTCACATAAATGGTCTTAAAATGACAACAAAATTGTTTATCGCAATTATTTTTAGCACAATATCGTCAAAAAAACTTTTTTGTCAGAACAGGCTTAATCACAGCTGCTGATATTTTACCATACATTGTATGATTCTTGTATTGTAAATAAAATGTATTACTAAATAAGAATGATTTATACATTGAGTTCATATATTTGATGGTGAAATTGTGGCAATCACAGCTGCAATACATACATCTTACTGATGTTTTTTCAATGCCCTGTTGTAACGTTATCGTCATTACATATATAAAGTCAGAAGACTTGCGTAGGTTCATTGACCATGTACAACAAAATAACAGACATCACAACCCCTAATTCAACCTATAACCTATGTCTGCGTATTTCTCTAGACTGACAATTTCCCACCAAGCCACTTGAAATAACTTTGGATACATAAAGTCATTTGTAAGTCAGTGGAATTTCAACCATTTCTGGAAACACTGGCCCAGCACTCTATACCAAAGATCAAGCATGATTGCAATGTGTAACAATCTTGGGGAAGTATTAACACACCCAAGCACCAAGCAAACCCTGGTTTTGAAATCAGTAGCCTGAGGGAACTTTAAAAGTAGTCTAACTTGCTAAGCCAATACGGATACACACTCTCAAGCGTCAATCGAAATATGTAATATGTAATGAGCACTGCAAGAGTAGATTCCTTAAGCTCGAACCTAAAACGAGCAAAACATCCATCTTCACCTGTGACCACTGTTCAATTCTATGGTTTATTCATAAGCCACATCCACTGTTGAATCATTGTCCCCAATGCATATTAAATTCATCCTGTCTGAAAACCAGTACAAGTCTGCATAGGTCTGGGCCCCAAGTTAGCTTTTTGCAATATTTCCTCGTCTCCAAAACAGCAAATGAACAGACAAAAAACAGAATAAAGAACGAAAAGCAGCTTTCAATGCCTATGTTTACTTTACCCACCACTAAGACTCTTAGATGTCTTAGTCCTACTGTGGTTCCCTACCAGTTGGCAGCTGCATCATCTGTCATAAGTGAACATAGCAACTAGATTCCACATCTAAACATAGTTCTACTAACCAAAAAGGTCAGCTTTGTGTCAGTAGGTCTCAGAACAGTTCATGAATAAACAAGACTAACACTGTCAGCTGACACGGCCTAGTCCAAGGACAAGCTCTGTCCGTCTTCATCCAAACTCTCCAGTAGATGAAAGCAGCAGTACTCAGGAAGGTGTGTCATACCTGCTGCTTTAGAAAGTAAATGTGTGTCAGTATATGACACTATTTGAGTCCATGCAGGCCCCGAATGGACAGTCTGTCCAGGAAATTACTGTGAGATGAGCAATTGTAATTGTAATTGCAAGCTATAAACCCAATATACACTTATCTCAGTGTTATAGCTGTCATGTGGCCAAGACAGCAGACCCACATAGTCTTTTTTTACAGTTCTCGCTGCTATTTGAACCCAATATATCAGTAATATTATCATATTATAGTGTATTTGCATATGCATTCCCTCAGTTCCCTCAGTTAAATGCTAGGAACCT
>CM067504.1:19573767-19636267 GCA_034509495.1 Acestrorhynchus altus | reverse complement strand
ATGACAGAACCTTGTCTTATGCCCGTCCATGGTGTGTGTATAAAGATGCAAGTGGGGGTGGCGGAGGGTAGCAGAGGAGAGGAGAAGCTGGGAGCAGGGGGTGGAGCACAGCCAGGGAGAAATTTTCAAAAGTTTAAAGCTTGATATAAAGAGTATCTCCTCAGCCAATATCTTGCTCTGTTTATTTCCTGATATATATATAAATATTGGTAGTGCTGATTCTAGGTAAAGAATCGCACGCCTTTTAAAACATCACACCTTATTTCTGACTCTGACTTGTGCTGTAACTGTTTCTGTTGCGTAGGTTTCTGCTGAAGGATGGGCAGCTGTGGTTGTGTGCTCCTCAGGCTAAGCAGATCTGGAAGTGCCTTGCAGAAAATGCAGTCTTCCTCTGTGACCGAGAGGCCTGTTTCAAATGGTACTCTAAACTCATGGGTGATGAGCCTGATCTTGACCCAGACATCAACAAGGACTTCTTTGAGAACAACGTGCTACAGTTGGATCCCTCACTGCTGACAGAAAATGGGATGAAGTGCTTTGAACGTTTCTTTAAGGCCGTAAACTGCAGGGAGGGCAAGCTTGTGGCGAAGCGTAGGGCATATATGATGGACGATCTGGAGCTAATAGGCCTTGACTACCTCTGGAGAGTAAGCTATTATAACGTCTGTTCCCTTGTGAAACATATGCCATTGTGTTGTAAACTTGAAAACCAGCCGTTTTATCTTGAATAATCTAGTCAGCTCTGATCCTGTGATTGTGCAGGTTGTGATTCAAGGAAGCGATGACATTGCCAGTCGTGCAATAGACTTGCTGAAAGAAATTTACACCAACCTTGGACCAAAACTACAAGTCAATCAGGTGAATTCTCAGGCTCTTCTTCACCCCCACATAATTTATGATATAATATAGATCTGTTTATTAAAGCTGCCATGTGTCACTCACAGGTAGAGATCCATGAAGACTTCATCCAGTCCTGTTTTGACCGTTTGAAGGCCTCATATGACACACTTTGTGTGTTGGATGGAGACAAGGACAGCATAAACTGTGCTCGCCAAGAGGCAATTCGTATGGTTAGGGTGCTGACTGTGCTGAAGGAATACATCAATGAGTGTGACAGTGACTATCATGAGGAGAGGACCATTCTTCCTATGTCCAGGTGGGCTTAAGCTTGTCCTGCCCTTTCACTATGATGTTAATGCCTGAGGCTTTTTTAACCACCTTTTGCTTGCTGTTATTCAGGGCATTCCGTGGGAAGCACATAACCCTGGTGGTGCGATTCCCTAACCAGGGCCGGCAGGTGGATGATCTAGATATCTGGTCTCACACTAATGACACCATTGGCTCTGTGCGCCGCTGCATCCTCAACCGAATCAAAGCCAACAGCACACACACCAAAATTGAGCTTTTCATCGGAGGAGAGATTGTGGACCCGGCTGATGACCGAAAACTGATTGGACAGCTCAACCTTAAAGACAAAACAGTGAGCACAGCATGTCATAGGCTCAGCAGCTTCTGAGTGATGACTTTTGATCATGTCTCACACCTGTCTCTTTCTCCCTGTAGCTGATAACAGCAAAACTGACTCAGGTTAGCTCCAACATGCCCTCTAGTCCTGACAGCTCCTCTGACTCCTCCACGGGTTCACCTGGCAACCATGGCAACCACTACAGTGATGGACCTAACCCAGAGGTGGAGAGCTGTCTGCCAGGAGTGGTGAGTATTACACATGACAAAACAGTGGACTCAATACTTCGTGAACTGAGAGGAAACAGGCTCACAAAGAATTTAATCAGTCTGATTTGCTGCATGTTTTGATGTTCATAGATTGGTTAGATGAAATCAAATGAAGTTCTGAACTTGCTATCTTTGTCACTGGTGTTAAAAGGGATCACATTAAAACCAGAGACCAGTTAGCCAGATAGCTAGCGCATAATATATCCCATTTTAGATAAAATACAACATTGCTGTGTAAAAAAAGTTCATATGAGCCTGTTAAAAGTTAGGAGTCTATTGTGAACAAACAGTAATATACAATTGGCAGCTTCACAATATAACACAACAACGAAACAGCACATAGGCAATAGCACATAGCACAAAAGTCCTGTAGAGCAATGATTCTCTTTGACTACTCAAAATTTCTTTGAGTGCTACTAAGTGGGAAAATTCTGGTTACATATGTGGCTTTGTGGAAGTTGATGTCTGTAGCTGAAAATGTGTTGTGCTTTTCCCCATCAGATCATGTCCCTGCACTTGCGGTATATCTCGTTCCTATGGCAGGTGGCTGATTTGGGCTGCACCTTAAACATGCCTCTGCTGCGGGATGGTGCCAGGGTCCTTATGAAGCTCATACCTCCAGGTCCTTATTCTTTATTCTGTGTTCTCAGCTCTGTTCTAGCATGATTATTAATTGTTCTTGACAAAAAAGGCACCAATAAGGAGTTGTTGGAAAAAACTGTTCAGTTGAAAAGAGGCTCAAGTATCCTTTTGGGTCATGTTGGGATACAAGATGAGATATTTGGGCATGGAGGCATACAAGCAGTTAACTGAAGCTGCCATCTTGCTTCTCTCAATGATGCACTACCCGACAGTAGAAGAAGAGCCTATTTATAGGGCAGTGGAAACATTTTTTGTGCTCAGACTGGGACAGAACTGTATGTCGATTTGATGTTATTTTTTGTTGTCAGCAACTGTAGTTTAAGATATGCCAGTTTATTTGGGTGAAGGTAATCACTGATGGTTTGAATAAATGTGCCTCTAGATAACACTACAGTGGAGAACCTGCGAGCGATTTGCCTGGATCACGCTAAGCTGGGAGAGAACAGCCTTAGTCCCACATTAGACTCCCGCTTTTTTGGACCTTCACCCTCCCAAGTGCTCTACCTTACTGAGGTATGATACTGAATGTGATGCTGTGTGTTTGTGTGTGCATGCAGAGAAATACCCTGACGTTGACTGTGATTGGTTTTCCGTACCAGGTTGTGTATGCCCTTCTAATGCCAGCCAGTGGTACTCTGGGTGAAGACGCCAGTGACTTCCAGTACAACTTCCTGAAGAGTGGAGGTCTCCCGCTAGTGCTGGGCATGCTCACTAGGAACAACTTTCTGCCCAATGCTGACATGGAGACCCGTCGTGGAGCCTACCTTAATGCCCTGAAGATTGCCAAGCTCCTGCTCACTGCCATTGGCTTTGGGCATGTTAAAGCTGTAGCAGAAGCATGCCAGCCTGTGGTGGAGGGAACCAACCCTGCATCACCTGTAAGAGACATCTTTTTATCTTTTTTTTTTTTTTTTTAATACAAAGAATTCTATAAAGAAGGCACTAATTATTGATTTGTCCCTCAGATAAACCAGGCCACACACGATCAAGCCCTGGTGCTTCAAAACGCTCTCCAGAATATTCCCAATCCTGCCTCAGAGTGTATGCTGCGCAATGTAGCTATCCGACTTGCCCAGCAGATCTCTGATGAGGTACCTGAACGTTTCTATGGAAATTGTACTGTACAACCCTAGATGTACAAGGATGTTTATACAGTGAGACTCTTTCACATTTCAAATTCCCATATTGTTGCACAAATGTCAGAATTTCTTCCAGGCTTCAAAATACATCCCAGACATCTGTGTAATACGGGCAGTACAGAAGATTGTCTGGGCATCAGGCTGTGGAAGCGTTCAGCTGGTCTTCAGCTCAAATGAGGAGATAAGCAAGATCTACGAGAAGGTGAAAGGATCAGCTTTATTTTCACATTTTGGTGGAATAAGATTCCTCACAGCAGGAATGTACAGTTTGTTATTGTCATGTCATAATTACGGCTGTGCAGTCAGAAGTGCATGAACCAGTGGTGTGTTTTGCAGACTAATGCAGGTAATGAGCCGGATGCAGAGGACGAGCAGGTGTGCTGTGAGGCTCTGGAGGCCATGACGCTGTGTTTCGCTCTCATGCCCACAGCCTTGGATACACTGAGCAAAGAAAAGGCCTGGCAGACCTTTATCATTGACCTGCTCCTGCACTGCCAAAGCAAGTCAGTAGCACATATGCGTACATAATTTTATATTACAAGTGAATTATTTTTATTTATTAAAAAAAAAATATATCACTTGTACTCTTCAGGCCTTTTACAGTTCCTTAAGGATACATGTTAAGCAACACAAAAGTGCTTGTTCATGCATTGTCATCATAACGTTGTTCCTCTAGTACTAATCAATGATTTGTAAATGGTTGGTGATTTTCATTCACACACACTGTGTTTATGCAGGTCCGTGCGTCAGATGGCTCAGGAGCAATTTTTCCTCATGGCCACCAGATGTTGCATGGGACACAGACCTCTTCTCTTCTTCATCACTCTGCTCTTCACTGTTCTGGGAGTGAGTACAGTAATTAACTAAGAAAAATATTACAATAGTTTAAATACAGGTTTTACTTGTTAGCTGGAGATCTCATAATATTCTTGTATTATTAATTAATCTATAATATTAATGAATAACAGACATAGCAATGAGGAGAAAGTAACACACTTAAAGGTTAGAATTTAGAGTCTAAGCTTTCCAGACCAAAAACATGTGCTTTGTGACCACCTTTTCTCAGTGTGTGAAGTCTGTCACACACC
The DNA here is from genome assembly GCA_034509495.1 of Acestrorhynchus altus. NCBI lineage: Eukaryota > Metazoa > Chordata > Actinopteri > Characiformes > Acestrorhynchidae > Acestrorhynchus > Acestrorhynchus altus. The sequence goes on along the minus strand of CM067504.1, from coordinate 19,631,664 downwards.
CTGCAGGAATTTGTGGCCTAGTTATCCTTGTGCAGTGGCATCTGCTGGAGCCTAAATTACTGCCACCTTAAACATGCAAGGTGCTACTTTTTGTCAGGTGATCTTATAATACTGTGGAGCATGAAAAGTTAATATCAGTCATCTGTGGTTTAACTTTTGACTGCTTTTGTGCTGCTTTTCCTCCACGTTTGTCTGAGTTTTACTGTTTTTACCCATGACACCTAAGCGTCATGTGGGGAAATTCTCTTACCACATCTTTGAAATATGGCTGGTTATAAATATTACCTGAAACTAAAACTCTTTTATCACTGGGAGTTTTTTTTTTTAACCAGAATAGAAAAGCACATAAACCAGTTTAAACCAATAGTAATAGGCTAAATACAACTTAAATTTAAACTTTATTGAAAATAAATGTAATATTTCTAAATATGTATAAATAGAATATATGTATTATTTATAATGCAATAATAAAAACAAACGAAAGGTCAGCTCAGAGTGTTAGTTATAATGAGAAGTGTTTGAAGAAAGGAAAACACTGTAATCCTTTTTAACAAACCTTACCCCATCTGTGAAACATGGTGATGGCAGTATCATGGTTAACATTACATTTTAATTATACCAGCATGTGGGTCATGCAGTGATCCTAAGCACACATGTCGTTCTACCAAAGAATGGTTAAAGAAGAATCAAAAGAAGGTCAAAGTCCTGACCATAATCCAATAGAAATGTTGGGAAAGAACTTGTAGCAAGCAGTTATTGGGAGGAAACACACCAACATACACTGTAAACCAATAGTAGCAGGTAAAAAAGAAGAACTTTTGAAAATAAGTTGAATATTTATAAATAAATGTAAATAGAATACATTTGATGTTTACAATGCAATAATAAAAATGTAGAAACGAATATACATAAAGGGATTTCATTGTGCTTTAAAGTGACTGGAAGGAGTGATCAGGGAGTTCAGTCTGTATTGTAAGAAAAACAGCTGTCAAAAATGAAATATCCATATATTTATATATCCATTGTTATATGCCTATTTTAATTAAAGTGATTTTACTTCAGCATTAATTGTATGTTGCTGAAGATCGGATCAGTATTAAGTTACTCAGCTCAGATTGTTAACAAACATCAGGAAACTCCTATATGCAATTGATACTGGAACAAAAAGTAGGACCACAGCAAAGTGTTGAATGTTCAGTACATGACTGATGTGTTGACTGGCGCATGTCTGTTTTCTGTTTTCCCAGAGCACTGCAAAGGAAAGAGCAAAGCATGCTGGGGATTACTTCACCCTCTTAAGGCACTTGCTCAACTACGCATATAACAGCAACATCAACCTGCCCAATGCTGAAGTCCTGCTCAACAATGAGATTGACTGGCTTAAGAGAATCAGGGTGTGTTCATTCAGTCTGTTTACCTTACAAAAGCAAGTATAAGTGAAAGTAACATCTACATTAACTTTTAGAAAAATCTTCAAATCTGTGCAAAAGATTAAAACACGGTGTTTAATCTGGGGTTGTTTGTTTATGTACAGCTGTTAGAATAAATTGCTTGAACAGTTTTCAATATTGATACATAAACTTTACCTAAATGTTCATCATATTTCCTCGAAAGTCCTAAAAGTACATAACAAGAACCAAATCAAAGAAATGGGACGTAAATATTACACATGGTCATTTTTTATTGAGGAAAAAATGATGTAGTATTAAATATGCCCTTTTGAATTAGCAATGGCATTTTGGATTGTAAGAGCTGCCTTGTTGACAGGTGATTTTAGTCATAATGAGAAGTGTTAAAACACTGCATTCCATCTAAAAACCTTATCCCAACTGTGAAACGTGGTGCTGGTTGTATCAAGGTTGACAATGAATTCTTACTTATACTGGATCAGTTTTTAAGTCAATGTCAGGACATCCATCTTTGAGCTGAATCTCAAGAGAATGTGGGGTCATGTAATGACCCTAAGCCAAGGGGTGGGCACTTCAGATTCCTTCACAGTTTTCCAGTTTCCTGCTCCAACAAACCTGATTCAACTCATTTGTTAATTGCCTAACATAGCAGGTCTGTTAAAGCAGGGAAATCAGCAAACTGTGCTGGACTCTGGCCCCTGTTGCCCACCTCTGTCCTAAGCACACATGTTGTTCTACCAAAGAATGCTTAAAGAAGCACAAGTTAATGTTTTGTAATGGCAAAAAGTCAAAGTCCTGACCTTAATGTGAAAAGGACCTGTAGCAAGCAGTTATTGGGGGGACACCCACCTACACAAGAGAGTTGGAGCTGTTTTGTGGAAAGGAATGGGTTAAAATTCCTCCATGCCAATCTGCAAAACTAATCAGCAGTTAGCAGAAATGATTAGTTGCAGTTATTGCTGTACAAAGGTCATTACCCTTGATAAATTCTTTCTCTTTTTTCTGTTTTTCTTCTTAATACTGTTGTTATTCGTATTGAAATTCAATGGCATTTAAATCAATACCAGGATGAAGTGAAGAGAACTGGGGAGACTGGGGTGGAAGAGACCATCCTCGAAGGTCACCTAGGGGTCACAAAGGAATTGTTGGCCTTTCAGACCCCTGAGAAGAAATTCTGCATTGGCTGTGAGAAGGGTGGCGCAAACCTCATTAAGGTGAACAGCATGTCACATTGGGTCTTAGTCACCACCGTGACTAGAACCGTTAGTTCTTACCATTCTTGAGAAGATAATTCTTCGTAGAACCCACTTAAGTGGTTTTCACAAAGGTTCTAGTATTCACCAGTGGTTTTTGGGGGGATTTGTTTAGTTTAGAGCTGTGAACAATTCTGCACTTTTAAAAGCACATTGTGAATTTGACAGACTTCATTTTAAGAAATGTAATAAATTCATTAGAAAGATATTGATGAGGTCCATTGACTCTGAAAACTGAACTCACCAATAAACATTACACGAAGACATCTTGTAGTAATTCCCATTTCTCTTTTTCTTGTACTGTCTGCAGGAGCTAATAGATGATTTCATCTTCCCAGCATCTAATGTTTACCTGCAGTATATGAAGACTGGGGATTTCCCTGCTGAACAGGCCATCCCAGTGTGCAGCAGTCCTGCTACTATTAATGCTGGCTTTGAGTTGCTTGTAGCACTTGCTGTTGGATGTGTACGCAACCTGAAACAGATCGTTGACACACTCACAGATATGTACTACCAAGGCAAGTGTGAGGGAAGTGACTCATTTGTAGTTGTTGCTTTTGGTTTAAGTGTGCATCATCTTCTAGAGCAGGAATGGGCAATTACATTAGATTCCTGTACTGGCACACCTGATAGCAGAGCCGATATCTCACATGAACTTCGGAAAATGCCTGGAGAATCAGGTCCAGACGTTATCTAAAGTTGCCCTTTCACACATGTACAGGGGTTGGACAATGAAACTGAAACACCTGTCATTTTAGTGTAGGAGATTTCATGGATAAATTGGAGCAGCCTGGTGTCCAATCTTCATTAATTGCACATTGTTCCAGTAAGAGCAGAGTGTGAATGTTCAATTAGCAGGTAAGAGGACAGTTTTGCTCAAAAGATTGCAATGAACACAACATTATGGGTGACATACCAGAGTTCAAAAGAGGACAAATTGTTGGTGTGACCAAGACAGCAAGTCTTTGTGATGTATCAAGAGCCACGGTATCCAGGGTAATGTAAGCACCACCAAGAAGGACCAACCACATCCAACAGGATTAACTGTGGACGCAAGAGGAAGCTGTCTGAAAGGGATGTTCGGGTGCTGACCCAGATTGTATCCAAAAAATGTCATTCCCAAGATGAATTGACGCTGTATTTGCTGCAAAAGGAGGCCCTAGTACACCGTACTAATCAATTATTGTGGTCTAAAACCAGGTGGTTCAGTTTCATTGTCCAACCCCTGTAGAGTGCTGCTGGAGATTTTCCATATCTGACGCATTCTTACTACAGGAAATATTCTGCCTAGTTTAGGCAAGGGCAGCTCCCTCTCATGGGTTCACTAAGACGTTACCCTGACTTTACTGGGAGGCTGGCAGAATGAATTCTGGGTAATATCTGGTACCAATGATCTGGACGTTTGAGTCCACGTAGTGTTAGGAGAAGCTCTGTGCTACTATGCATGATTAGCAAACTGCTTGAAGCACAAACAGAGAAACTGTTATCTTTTGGCCGATGTTTAATGTGACGTTTAATATATTTAACCTCTCCTCCTCAGGCTGTGAAGCACTTACAGAGTGGGAGTACCTCCCACCTGTGGGCCCACGACCCATTAAAGGATTTGTGGGTTTGAAGAATGCAGGAGCCACATGCTATATGAACTCAGTTATACAGCAGTTATACATGATCCCTCCAATCCGAAACGGCATTCTGGCCATCGAGGGCACTGGCAGTGATGTGGATGACGACATGTCTGGAGATGAAAAGCAGGATAATGAGGTAAAAGATGCAACATTGTTTTTATTTCCTTCAGTAAGTTAGTAGCCTTTGAGGGCACCGTTGAATTGGGAGAAAACAAGAATTGAAGCTCATTTTAATTGGTCTCCATGGCAGCATGCCTGCATGCTTTTTGCCAACCCAAAATTAAAACTTAGAGAGTCAAAACGTCTTGTCCAAACATTACCTATTATTGTGCTGCAGAGTAATGTGGACCCCAGGGATGAAGTGTTCAGTTATCACCACCAGTTTGATGACAAGCCCTCTCTCAATAAGGCTGAGGACCGCAAGGAGTACAATATTGGAGTGCTGCGCCACCTGCAGGTCATCTTTGGCCATCTTGCTGCATCCAGGCTGCAATATTACGTACCAAGAGGCTTCTGGAAACAGTTCAGGTAGTAATTCTATGCTAATTTCTGTTTGTTTGTTTTATTTGGGGATTTTTTTAAATTCTTAACTGCATGACGACTGCACACTTGATGAAGTCACCTTTTTTTTTTTTTTTTCTTTTTTTTTTTTTTACAGGTTATGGGGTGAACCGGTCAATCTGAGGGAACAGCATGATGCCCTGGAGTTTTTTAACTCTTTGGTAGACAGCCTGGACGAAGCACTAAAGGCTCTTGGTCATCCCAGTATGCTCAGCAGAGTTTTGGGTGGCTCCTTTGCAGACCAGAAAATCTGCCAGGGCTGTCCACACAGGTATGATGTACTGATTTATAAAATGTCCTGTCTTTTTGAGAAGGCATAACACTAAGGCCATGTTTATGTCCTGCTAGGTATGAGTGTGAGGAGTCCTTCACTACTTTGAATGTAGACATCAGGAACCATCAGAATCTCCTTGACTCCATGGAACAGTACGTCAAAGGCGACTTATTGGAAGGCGCTAATGCTTATCATTGTGAAAAGTGCAACAAGAAGGTACTTGCAAGAAGGATCTGCATTGTTCCCACCTAAACACTGTAAATTTGTTTCTTGAATTTATCGTTTGTTTGTTTTGTTTGTTAGGTTGATACAGTAAAGCGCCTCTTGATTAAGAAGCTCCCCCCAGTACTGGCCATTCAGCTGAAACGCTTTGACTACGATTGGGAACGCGAGTGTGCCATAAAGTTCAATGACTACTTTGAGTTTCCGCGCGAACTGGACATGGAGCCATACACTGTGGCGGGTGTTGCCAAGCTGGAGGGTGATGAGCTCTCTCCAGAGAGCCAGGTCATCCATCAGAACCCACCCATAGAGTCAGAGTCAGGTGGAAGCTCTCGTTACCGGCTGGTTGGGGTGCTGGTGCACTCGGGCCAAGCAAGCGGTGGACACTATTACTCTTACATAGTCCAGCGGCATGGCAACGGAAGTGATGGCCAAAGGGATCGCTGGTATAAGTTTGACGACGGAGACGTCACAGAGTGCAAAATGGACGATGACGAGGAGATGAAGAATCAGTGCTTTGGTGGAGAATACATGGGCGAGGTGTTCGACCATATGATGAAGCGCATGTCGTACCGGCGACAGAAGCGCTGGTGGAACGCTTACATACTATTCTATGAGCGCATGGACACAGCAGGGGGCGACAGTGAGCTGCTAAAGTACATAGCTGAGCTAACGCTTATGCCAAAGCCCCACCAGCTCAAAATGCCCTCAGCTATCGAGTGCAGCGTGCGCAAACAGAACGTGCAGTTCATGCACAGCCGCATGCAGTACAGCCTAGAGTACTTCCAGTTCATCAAAAAATTACTCACCTGCAATAGCGTTTACCTGAACCCTCCCCCAGGTATGAACTGGAGCAATTGCATGATGTCATTTGACATTTCACAGAAAACACAGAATTGATTATTGTGTGCGAATCTATGATCTGCATTGTGTTTGATTGCTGTGCATAAAATTAACAGTTTCCTGTTGGGTTTAACAAAGGTCAAGATCACCTACTACCTGAAGCTGAAGAAATAGCAATGATAAGTATCCAGCTTGCTGCTAGATTCCTGTTCAGCACAGGATTCCACACAAAAAAAGTAGTCCGAGGCCCTGCTAGTGATTGGTGAGTGGACGTGTAGGAATCATGGTTCTCACTGGCTGATTTTATCATTTTATCATTTTAAAATGATTCCTTTAATCAATTGTATAAAGCCAGTTTCCCATTTGTCCTTCAGGTATGACGCCCTGTGCATCTTATTGCGTCACAGTAAGAATGTCCGCAGCTGGTTTGCACACAACATCCTCTTTGCCTTCCCCACACGCTTCTCTGAGTATTTATTGGAGTGCCCGAGTGCAGAGGTCCGGGGAGCCTTCTCCAAGCTCATAGTTTTCATTGCGCACTTTTCACTGCAGGATGGACCGTGTCCCGCTCCAGTTACCTCACCAGGGTCCTCCGCACAGGTCAGTGAGTGACCGGGATATGTTACAAAATGTATTAAAGCCTTTATGTCTGAGGCTTTTTAACTCCACTGGCCCCCATGGGTAGGGTCTACATGATAAAAAAAAAGTATTGTTATCATCGTTCAGTTTATGATATTGATCTGAGTTTTTCTGACAGTTCAACACTTTAAAATTTAAAAGCGCTGCGATTTCATTTAATGGGAATATAATCTACAGGGTTTGTGAACCTTTAGAATTTTCCTGCACAAATTTGACCTACAATTTTCAAATTGTCAAATTTTCACAGAAGTAGATAGAAACAAGGAGAAAAAGGAGACTAAGGAGAAAATAATCCAATATTGCATATGTTAGTAGCAAAAGTATGTGATCCCATGCTTTTAGTATCTGCTGTGAACCAGCTTTTCACTGTTTATTCACTATTGATTCAACGTTAAATATTTTTTTTACTTCGAAAAGAGAGTTAAATGTTCATATTACAGTGCTGTTTCAGCAACATTCAACATTTTCAACATTATCGATTTTATAACTCATTTTTGAAATGCAACATTGCCATTTCTTAACCTTTGAACAGCCATTTTTTTCAACCTTGAGGTAACAGTTGACAATGTTTGCTGGTATAATTCAGAATTCATTGGACCTGGCCCAGATGCATCATAACAAGCCCAAACCTTCATTTTCTTTGAACATAATGCTTCTCATTTATGTCAAAAAATATCTATTTTGGTCCCATCTGTCTATTAGACATTTCTCAAAAAGCCATCTGGCTTGTCCATTTGATCTTTAGCAAACTGCACATAGGCAACAATGTTCTTTCAGGCTGACAGGATGAGAGAAGTCCAGACTTTAGAGATGGTTTCGTAATATTTTCTAACCCAATGAGCATCAATTACTCATCTTCTGAGCTCTTAAAGGTTCACATTCACTTCACGTTCACATTCACTTTCAAGCACCACTGTGTACTAGATGATTGTTCTCCTCCCCATTAACCTGTTGGGTTTTTTTTTGTTGTTTTTTTGCCACAGACCTGTGATAGTCTGACTCTGAGTGATCACCTGTTGCGGGCGGTGCTAAACCTGTTGAGGAGGGAGGTGTCTGAGCATGGACGTCATCTTCAGCAGTATTTCAACCTGTTCGTCATGTATGCCAACCTGGGTAAGCACTTTCAGATTGTGGAACAGTGTGATGCACTATTCAGCAGCCTTTGCAAATCGAGGACCTGAATCTACAAAAGAAAATCCAAATGTTCAAATGAGATAAATGGAACTCTTTGGATTCTGCAGGTTTGGCAGAGAAGACGCAGCTGTTGAAGTTGAGTGTGCCAGCTACGTTCATGCTGGTGGCTTTGGATGAGGGTCCTGGCCCCCCCATTAAGTACCAGTACGCTGAGCTGGGCAAGCTTTACACAGTAGTGTCTCAGCTGGTGCGATGTTGTGATGTGGCATTGCGCATGCAGTCCTCAATTAATGGTGAGTAATTTCAAAGACGGAACTCTGTTGAAGGCCTATTTCTAAGAGCCAGAAAGTGTTTACAAAACTACATTGGACATGTGGGTTTAGTTCCAAATAATTATTGATATTATGATTGTTCTCTCTGGGATATGGTGAGCTGAAAACACAGCACGTAAAAGTGGCCCAGTCTCAGTGGTGGGATAGTGAGGAAATCTTTTGGCTGATGTCTCTGCTGAAACTAAATTAGAAGGCACGTGCCGCACGTCCGAACACGGGTGAAGGAGTAAGTGGCAACAGTGGAAGATTGACAGCCTAAAGAATAGGACCTGGTCAATGTGGTGTCCTTTTACAGCAAGCTGGAACGCATCATCAGTGATGAGGAACTGGAATTCCTTGGTTGATCCTGTGATGCTGTTAGTTTAGGGGCATAAACTGTTCAGATGAATATTAGCTAGGTTGGCTGTTGCGGCAGTTTGAAAAAGAGGCATGTGCTTGTCTTCACCCTGTTAGTGTTGGGAGCATCACATGTGATTAGGGGAGAGTCCTAACGGGATTGGGTAATTGGCACTTGTTATTTTAAGATACTAAAGATATGCCCTTTGAATACATAAAGCTTTCATTTATCCAGCTTGAACAGTTGACCATATTTACACTACAAACGATGTCAGTGAACCATGAGTGCAGAACCACAAAACCAAAAATAAAATGTTTAATTAACTGTGATTCTTGATTTGAGATCATTTCCCCCAGCACTGCTCAGTGTCTCATTTTAGTTTGTCCACTGCTGCCATTCAGGTAATCCAGCTCTTCCGAATCCATATGGTGACTCCAACCTCACCGCCCCCATCATGCCTCTACAGCAGCTGGTGTCAGAGATCCTTTTTGTGCGCACCAGCTATGTGAAGAAGATTATTGAGGACTGCAGTAACTCTGAAGAGACAGTCAAACTGCTTCGTTTCTGCTGCTGGGAGAACCCTCAGTTCTCCTCCACTGTACTCAGTGAACTTCTCTGGCAGGTCTGTCAGACACTTAACTCCCTTAAGCTCATTAATGCTAAATGCTGTGTCAGGGTTTTTGAATCCCTCGTTTTCTTTGATTCCATTAAAGCTCATGTTCTTGTTTATGCTTTGTGATGTTAGGTGGCGTACTCTTATACGTATGAGTTGAGGCCTTACCTGGACCTGCTGCTCCAGATCCTGCTGATTGAGGACTCGTGGCAGACGCACAGGTAAGGTTCACACATGCAGTGGCGGCGGGGTCAGACCTAGAGAATATGACTTCTGTATTGTAACACATGGTGCTGTTTCCAAAGTCACCATCATCTCATTCATGAGAATGTTCAGTTCATCCACGTGTGCAGGATTTAGTGTTAACGTATTGTCTCTGCATATTTTTTAGAACGCTGCAAGATGTGAAGCTCTTGTTTAGTGACCAGTAGAGTTGCAAAGGCATGAGATTTTCATGGTCTCAGAAAATATCAGTTTTTCATCACAGTGATCTATAATTAACAAGTCAAGCATACTCTTGACTACAGTTAAAACTCGAAACTAGTTTTACAAAAGTATTTTTAAAACGTTTTGAGGTTTTGAGAAATGCATTGTTCTGCAAACAGTTAGAAATGAATGTGATTTTGTTCAATTACATTTTTTTCAGTACTAGACAAACACAATACTGTATAATAACCATGGACTTTAAGACCAGTGTATACGTCTTTACCGTTGTAACCCTTGTGAGCTTGTGAAATATGTTTTAGCAGTTTTCTAAGTCATAACTTGTCTATTTCTCAAAATATGGAATAAAGCACTTAATTTGTCTGGTGCAGCCACTGTTAACCCACTAACCAAGATATAAATAGTTATATATTCAGATAGGGATCCTTTTTTTACACTGAACGTTTATGTTATTGCATCATGAAGCCAGTATGAAGATGGGCATTCTGTGGGGAAGCCTGCCCATTGCAGCAGTCAATAATGACTGATTTACCTGCCTGCTTATTTACAGAATATTAGAATGTGCTTTTTACAGCATTATAAAAATATGCCGTGCCAAGAGCCCTTTGAGCATCAAGTATAGCTTGACTTGACCCACCATCCCTCAAGATGCATGGAAGACTCTTTTCTGTCCTGGAGCTGAACGAAACTCCCCAAGGATTCTGAACAGCTGAGTGACATGCTGTCTTCAAATGCAGACTGAAAACTGAAATCTTTTTCAACTGCATTTAACTCATTAAAAGCTTATAATTATGCTATGTCTCGTGTGATAATGTTAGCAGTTTGTTGAGCATTGGGTATAAAGGTCTCCAATCTGACATTTTTTGGCACCATCTAAGCTTGAGGTATCTGTGGATTGTAGCCTCTGCAAATTAGCAAAGGATATTTTCCGAGTGAACAGCACAGCACTGTTTTTAAGTCGCTCTCGATTAAAACTTCAGCCAAATGCCATAAAAGTAATGGACCAAGCAAAAGAGTAATACATTGTTACGTTGTAGTCTGGTTCACTTTGTGTTCATACCGACATTTGTAGTCAAACCAAAATGGGGAGAAAAAAGACATGACAGATGCCATGTTGTGGGAGCAGAAGAGCATGGGCAGATAGCAGATCACTGACTGTGTGTGAAAGTTGGCGAAAATAAATAAACTGCAGAGAAAATGCTTAGAAAAATTAATAATTGCTTATTAATTAGCATCATCTTGATCTTCATATTAATCCCCACTGTGGACAGTGTACATGTGGAACAACGAACATTAAAGTTGTAAAACTGAAGGTTAACATGGTGGCATCCCACAACCATTCTTATGGTATTTAATGGTGAAACACTGTGTAGTGTGTGATTTGAGACACAACCCTGCTGAACTAATGTGTCAGACATCAGAAGATAAATCACAGAAATGTGGGCGTGGCTGCACTGAGAATCACCCCTGATGTAGCAGGCAGATGTGGAAGACATGATGCTGGTGACATGGGTGGGTAGGGTTGACCTCATTGCAACAGTGTGTGTAAAACAACAATCTTGTGACATGTCCTGCGTTTTGATATTTTAAATGCATCTGATTCTTATTGTGTTAGTAGTTTGTTAGGGTAAGTGTGAATGTTGCCTGGTGTGCACCAAAAAAAGCCTGAGCAGCTGGGCACTTTGAAGTACAAACAAAGCAACTGCACCAGTTTTTTTTAACAGAGCGAAACTGATGAAAGCACCCTTAAATGCATGTTGCTGTGCTTTTAATATGCCTTTTCAAAACATTCTACATCTGCAGAATCCATAACGTGCTAAAGGGGATTCCTGATGACCGAGATGGCTTGTTTGATACCATCCAACGCTCCAAGAACCACTACCAGAAGAGAGCATATCAGTGCATCAAATGCATGGTTGCTCTCTTTAGCAACTGCTCTGTGGCGTATCAGATCCTGCAGGTGAGGGGTTTGAGGGTTTTTTGTGTAGCCTAAATAAAACTACAAAAATAGATAGAGGGACATATTAAAGGCTCTGATTTTAAAGTATGCATTGATTGGTAAATCTAAATGTCACTTTGTCTGCAGAGTAACGGGGACTTGAAAAGGAAATGGACATGGGCAGTGGAGTGGTTGGGCGACGAGTTGGAGAGGAGACCGTACACAGGGAACCCTCAGTACAGCTACAATAACTGGTCTCCTCCTGTACAGAGTAATGAAACCTCCAACGGTTACTTCTTGGAACGATCTCACAGTGCAAGGATGACACTGGCCAAGGCCTGCGAGCTCTGTCCAGAGGAGGTGAGTTATAAAATCAGAACTATTACAACTATTCGAAGTGGCTCAGCGGTCTAAATTGCTACCACTATAACCTGAGGATCGCTGGTTCAAATCATGCTGTTTGCCATTGGCAATCGGAGTCAGAGGGAGAGTGAAATTGGCCTGCTCTCCCTCTTTGGGTGGATAGATGGCGCTCTCTGCCCACAGCACACTCAATGTGATGCCGGTCGGCACAGGCGTCTGTTTGCCATTGTCATTATCAGAGCTGGAGAGCAGGGCACTCCTCCAAGCGCATTGGCTGTCTGGTGAAGATGCAAAGTGTCAGGAGCATTGTGTGTGATGGGGTAGAGGTTAATGATAATGAGGTTGAGGAACTGGCAATCAGGGTTGGGGTAAAAAAAGAACTATTCATACTGTTTTATCTTGTTTTTTATTGTGTTGATTTTTGTATGTTCTTTTCACAAACATGATGCCAGTTCAGTGTTCATGTTCAGTGTCTAATATGCTACATATGATTGGCAGGAGCCTGATGATCAGGAAGCTCCAGATGATCACGATTCCTCCCCACCAGAAGACACAGCACTCTACCCCCACTCACCTGGTACACAGTATCAGCAGGTAACCGAATATGTACACAGTATTTGTCCAAATGTATGTTATCTTATAATGAATGCACGCCGCTACTTTTAAGTTGCACTCATTGCTGACACACAGAAGTGCACATGTGCATACACACATTTTGTTGCTAAATACAATTAAATCTTCACAGCAATGTTCCGCAATCTAGTAGAAACCCTTCAGTTAATAGTAGAAACAAATACCGACCAGTACCAATTTTTGTTTTATTTGCTGGAAATCACTCTAGATTATCCATTTCCAACAGAATTTCTGAACTGTAAACTGTTTATATGGTCCATACAAGCAGTAATTACAGGTCTGATGTTGTTTTTTTATATCAAAACATGGAAAATTCACATGAATATCAAAATTCTGTTTATTTACAACTGTGTATTACTTTAGTGATAAAAGAGCATTTGTGTTAATTTTACGTTATGTTTTGTTCATAAGTAATGTTTAAGGCTGTTGTGATGGCTTAAGTCTCTCCCACATGATATGCTTTATTAATTAAAGTGGCTTCGGGTTGTTATTGGGTATCGACCAAACTTTATAAATTAGTATCGGCATCGGAAATGAAAAAGTTCCCTGGAATTCCCCTTTTACATTGTGCCATCTTTCTCTCTCTGTCTCTGTAGCCGAACAACCACCCCCACGGGCAGCCATATACGGGACCAGCTGCCCAGCACATGAACAACCCTCAGCGTCCACCCCAAAGGCCTCAGGAGAGCTGGGAGGGCACAGAGGAGGTGCCCCCTGTGCAAACGAAAGAGTAGCCAGCTGCCCCAAGCCTTGCCTCTTGACCCTGTCCCAATCTCGTCTGACCGACGGCTTTGTTGGGGCATGCCCAGGCCTTATGAGCACCTGCCATCATCTCCAGGGCAGAGCAACTTCCAGACTTCCCCTTACAGCTCCTCAGCCCCTTACCCCACTTCCTCAGCTTCCTCTGTCCTGTGCATCAGTAATCTTTTCTCCCTTTGTGTCTAACTTTCTTCAGCCTGTCCCAGGATTCAGTTGGTTGAGTGTGATGTAACTGGAGTGGTTTTAAGTCTCAACACTGACTGCCCTGCCGAGCTTGGTGCACAAACACACTCTCTCATATACACTCAGCCGCACTCGCACATAAACACACACACACACACACACACACACACACACACACACACACACACACACATAATACATGCTGCCTATGTACAGCACTTTGTGTAAAGAAGAATTGCCTGTTGGGTGATTGTGTTCAGGAATGAGGATGGTGTACATAGTGTGTATAAATTTGGACCGTTACCAACTGTAACAGCAACTGCCAAATTGTCTGTTGGTGTCCAGGACTTGAACATCGATGATCTTTAAACAGTTGGATTTTTATTAAATAAATATTCTAAAGGGGAGAGGAGGGGTGCAGACAGGACATAGTCTTTGTCTCTGAACTTATGTGTGTGTGGTGAGGGGTTGAGGGGGGGTGAGGTGAGGTGGGGGGAGGTTGTGACTTAATGCCTCCGCTGGGTCTGGACAGATGATGTGGTCTGACTGCACCAAGTCTAATAAAATCTGTTGCCCTTCAGTGACTCTGCAGGGTCTGCGGTTGGACTTGAAAGTCAGTTGAGGGTTTGGAACGTATGTGGATCTAAAAGCACTTGTCTGCATTTTTTTCATCCATGTCACTGAAATAACTTTGGCTGGTTTGGAGTTTTAGAATGTTTGTCTGGATTATTGGATTTCACCCATTTGCTGCTGTTGTGCTACTTTGGCCCATCTGCTTTTTCCCTGCCTCTACCTTCACATAATATTGGCCTCATTAGCAGCCGTCAGAAGGTGGAAGAGGCTGCTCAGCTGCACATTAACTTTGCAATCCCCGTCTTCACTTCAGTGTGTCTCGGCATTTCATAGTGAAGTGAGACAACCTGAAATGGGTCGAAGGGAGGGTAGCACTTTGGGATTTGCGTAAAATGCAAGAAAAGTCTCAAAGGTCTTGTGCTTGGATTGGCCTAGTTGTGATTTGAGCCCTAGGACACCTGCCACTTCCCCGGCCGCTGTACAGTCCGAGCCCAGCCGCGTACCTGTAACTCTGCATCTAAGGATATTCTGTCAGGTTTGGAAGGTTAGTTTCAGTGTGAGTTTTTGTGACTAGCATTCTGCAGGATTTGTCGATGTTGGAACATGCTGTACTACATTTATTTGATGAATGTGTGGGTTTCATTTATGCTTTTGTCTGAAATACCAAAAAAAAAAAACAACCTTGCAAAAGATGAATCAAACCCACAAGATTATATATATAGCTGTTTTCTTTTATAGAGATTATTTTGCTGAATTTGCAATGAAAGAGTGTTTGATTTAAGAGGAAAAATGTCTGTTATTTTTACGAGGAGATATTTACTGTACAGAAAAGTTGTGCTCCCTGTTTTTTTTTGTTTTTGTTTTTTTCCTGTTTTTTGTTTTTCCCCCCTTTGGTGACTTTTGGTTTGGCAGTGGTGTGAGGTTGGTTGATTCTTGAGCTGCAGTAGCCATGTTTCACTTGGGTTTTTTTTCTCTGCACAAAAGTACAATAACTCGTTGCTCTTCAAGTAAAAATAAACGTGTAAATGCAGTGCAAACTTTATTAGCTTTTTAATGTTTCGTTTGTGGTACATTTTTGTAAATATCTAATGCACGCAAAAAAGGATAAAAAATGCATAGCTAAGGAAAATCGTCTCATGGTTGTGAAACAAGTCGTCTCGTTGAATTTTTCCTCAATAGACTGCATAACATCACATCTTGTCCAGAGTGCTATAGAAAATAAATGGATTTGCTGGAGACTGCCCTGAAACGTCTGCCAAATCCAGAACCAGTGGCCTATAGACTGGCTGTCACAGCCTGACGCGCGCAGCTGCAGAATCTCGGCGGATTTTTGGTGACACTCTGCATCGATCATGCAGGACAAGGTTGTCACAAACATGTCGGGGAGTGGCAGGAAACCATATGGACCCAGCGGATTGGTGATTCCCTCCTCACCCACCTTAACAAGCACTACAGGTCATCATCCTCTCAGCCCATCTGTTAAGAATGCTTCCTCCTAGACTGAGAGGTCTCACAATGTTCAACTTGGTTTTTATGTTTATTTTGGCTTTTTCTCCCCTTTTTCTTTCTGTAAATGTTTATTCAGGATCAGATTTGCCTTCTGGTTGCTTTTTTTTTTTTTTTTTTTTTTTTTTTCTTTTGGTTTAATTTAGAATTCTTCTAAAGCTCTTTTTGTGAAACGTGCATGGATAATATTCCTCGATCTGCCTTAGAGCACTGTACAAACCCAGCACACTGTAAAATTATACTTTAAAAGTAAATAATAAAAAAAGGTATTTGAATTATGAAAGTGTCATATGTTGAGTGCTACAAGGTGGGCTAATTACTGAATTAGGATTATTCTGAGTATTCTTTATTTCATTACATGGACACAGTAAAAATCCTTACCTATAGTAGCAGTAGTGTTCTATTTTAAGTAAGGGATTTATTTTTGTGGAGTGATGGAATTTTCTGTTATATATATATATATATATATATATATATATATATATATATATTAGTTAACTATTAGGATTGTTGTCAGATGCCCCATTTTATTGTGCTGAGGGCAAAAGGTAAACCCTTCTCTTTAAATGCTTCTCTTTCTTCTAGTGCCATCTGATTTTGCGTTTGACTGAATGAGAGAATTTGCAGTGCAGAGAATTAGTCTGGCTGATCCTCTAAACATATGCTCCTATGCTCCCTCACTACCTCACCACAGATCCACCAACAGCCAACAAGTGTTCAAATCAATTTCTCACAGTCCCTCTCAGTATATAATTACAAGGGAAATTTATATATATATATATATATATATATATATATATATATATATATATATATATATATATATATATATATATATATATATATATAATGCAGAATATACACTATTGCAGGAGTATTTTAGTAAAATTCAGTAGGTCCACTTGGAAAACATTCCTAGACCCAGTGTTCAAAATATTATTTATATTATATTATTATTAAATATTAGTATCTAATTTGCATTATTATTCAGTGCCCAGCAAGCTGGTTGGTTCTTTTTGTTTAAGATTGGGACTTTATCTGTGAAGCAGATGCCATGTTGAGAAAAATTACGAACTCCCATTCATACTTTAACCGCTGATCATCTCTCTGGCTTTACTTTGGCCTTATCTGCACCTGCATTGGTATTTTTAGCAGCCCCTGAACAAAAAGATGATGTTAAATGGAGCCATTTTGTGTATGAGTGGTTCATTTGACTTTATCATTATAATGCACTGATCTGATTGATGGAGTAGCATCAAGGTGTGATGGAGTCTGGGTTTCCTGAGCCACAAAAATTGTACACTGTGAGATAATGTGAACACTCAAATTTAAATAACCTAGTTCCATCAGTTACAGGTAAGACAGCATCTGGGCCACAAACATTTCTGTACAAACAGAACAGCACCACGCTGTCTAAGTACGATGGTAAGCCTGTTTCCCCCGCTGCATCCTGCCATAATCATATAACCACCCCCTTGTTTCTATGCTCATTGTCCATTTTATCATTTCTTCTAACTACAGGAGCACTTTGTAGTGTAGACTGTAGTCTATCTGTTTCTCTGCATACTTTGTTATCCTCCGTTCACCCTGTTCTTCCATAGTCAGGGCTCCACTGGACCACAGAACAGGTATTAGGGTGGGGGGTCATTCTCAGCACTGCAGAGAACTGATATGGTGGTGATGTGTTAGTGTGTGTTGTGCTGGTGAGAGTGCATCAGACACAAGTGTTTTTAAAATTCCTGTTTAGCCTAAGTAATCAATTAATACATTTTATTAAATATATTTTAAAATACATTTGTTCCAGAAAAACACACAAGATATATATCTAATGATCCCACTGCAGTTTACAGCCTTTTTGCTGCCCACAGGTCCAGGCCAATGGAAGGATAACCTTGAGTTCCCCTGCGACCCTTTCACACTTGCTGCTCACCTTCCAGCTACTAGACTTGTTGATTATCTTATATTTGATTACTGTCACTCTGTACTTATCTTTGCCACAGCAAATACATATATTTCTATATGTTTACTTTCCCCCATGGGTAATTAGAGTAATTGACTATGAAACCACATGTAATACACACATTTTACCAAAAGTAAAAATATAAAAACTGGAAAATCTGAAAGGCTGAATTAGTAATCAGTAAATCATGTGCTCCATTTCAAAAATCTTAAATATATTTTACATTTATCACATTTAAAGTGAAATATTTTAAGCCAGTTATATATATATATATATATATATATATATACATACATATATATATATATATATATATATATATACATATATATATATTATATGTAAGGCAAAGGCCTCTAGATTATGTTTATTATACCAAAAGAAAGTTTTGTATCAGTCGTTGAGTTTTATAATTTCATTAGAACAGAAAGGTCAGATTTACTTTTGTCGTTTACAAAAGTAATGTTGAATTTATACATATATTTTATTATGAACACACAAACATGGTACAAAAACATTAAAACATAAAGTCATGGTGCCTTGGAAAAAATAATTAATATCGTGTAGGACTTCCATGAGCTTGGAGGACTGCATCCATACGTCTTGGCAATGACTCAAACAGCTTATTGATGAAGTCATCTAGAATGGCAAAGAAAGCAGTTGGTTTCATCTTCCAAGCCTCCTCCTTCGTCTTCCCCCAGACATGCTCAATAATGTTCATGTCTGGTGACTGGGCTGGCCAATCCTGGAGCACTTTGATCTTCTTTGCTTTCAGGAACTTGGATGTGGGGGCTGAAGTATGAGAAGGAGCACCATCCTGCTGCAGAATTTGCCCTCTCTTGTGGTTTGGAATGTAATGGGCAACAAGAATGTCTCAATACTTCAGGCTATTGATGTTGCCATCCACTCTGCCGAGCTCTCGGACACCCCCATACTGAATGTAACCCCAAACCATGATTTTAACTCCACCAAACTTGACTGTTTTCTGGGTGTATATTGGGTCCATGCGGGTTCTGACTGGTCTTCTGCAGTATCAACGGATGATTCATCAGAAAAATCAACCTTCTGCCACTTTTCCACTATCCTTTCTGTAAGCTGTACGCCTTGGCAAATGCAACACGATTGTTTCGTTGTTTTCTGTTTAATGCTGGTTTTTGAGCAGCAATTCACCCATGGAGACCACTGCGTGAAAGAATTGGACAAACAGTTGTAGATACAGCGTTTTCTGGTGACCAGTTCTTATGTAGCTCCGCTGCAGTTGAAAAATGGCTAGCCCTGGACTGTCAAAGCAACAAACGCTCCTCTCGAAGAGTTGTCTTATGGTGTCTGCCTGACCTGGGCTTGTCATGGACGTCACCAGTTTCTTGAAATCTTTTTGACATTTGGATACAGTAAAGATGTCTACCACCTCAGCAGCAGACTTGGTCTTCAAGGTCTTGATGATCAGCACTTTTTTTTGAGGTTGAATCTTTGGCATGTTGTCAGAGGTCAGATTAAAGTCTGGTGTGCTGGGGATCTTTTAATACACAACTGTGAATTGATTACATTATTTGTCCCAGGTGAAGCTCAAATCTGTGATTGGTTGAATCATTTAAAGACACACAAGACTTTTGTCCTTGCAAAAAAAGATGTTATGGGCTTTCCCTAGCTGTGGACATCAGGATACTTTTGACAATTCCATTTTGCACCCAGTTATTAATGTGAAAGCCCTTGACATTAAAGTGAACCCTTTATTGTAATAATTGACTGATTACAAATAAAGTTGTAAACCATTTTAAATTACTATGTCCTTATATGACAAGACTTCTGTCAGTGACTGTATTATAAAGTTGTAATATTGATTTTGTCTGATTACTAAAACAGTTCTTAATTACAGTTCTACTCCTCTGTCCAGAGGTTTCAGACATTTCAAAAACAAACAAACAACAACAAACAAACAAACAAACACAGATCTTCATAAAACAACATCAGCCTGAGTAGGGGTTAGAGGTGGGCGATATCAGGAATTTTAGCAATATTTTTTAATATTTAAGTTTCATAGATCCAAAGGATCCAAAAGACCTAGGATAGAATTTCGCCAAACATTGTACTTGACAACAAAATACTTTATTACCACAATCAACATTTGTTTTCAGAAACAATGGAACAATAACAATAATAAATAATAAACAATAACAATTATAAATCTTTTTTGAGGTACAAAAAGGAGAAACCACAATACAAAAATAAAATAAAAATTCTCCCCTCACTAGATATCTTTTTTTTCCAAATAGAATCGTTCTTAGGGAAAAAAAAGGACTTGTCTTCCTTTCAGTGCAATTCTGTTTTTTCTTAAATAAACAGTGTAAATAAATAAATAAATAAATAAATAAATAAATATGAATATCACTCAACACAGCTTCAAACACAATCTCCTGAGTTAGAGGGCTGACAACCCACAACACAGCAAAATTAACACACCACAATAATCACTGTGAACAGTTTCAAACTTATTCTGTTTTTCAAGTCGAACAAAACAATACAGTAATACAGAAAGTGTTTCTGGGTGGAGGCTCTGGGTCTGAGGGAACGGGGATGTCTCTCCTCTCCGTCTTTTCTGCTGCTCTGTGCTTTTTCCTCTGCTTGTAGAGGTTTGTTGTGTTTCCACTCTGTTAAACAGCCCTGTTGTAAACTGTACCGCTGCTGTCGTTTCATTTTCTGCAGTAAAATAAAGCCGAACAGCGCTTTCTCTTCCTCTCAGACACTTCAGGACGTCACTCTCCGTGCTGTGACGTGTCGACTCGAGGTGACCGCTGATTGGCGGGCCAGGCTGAGCGTACCTGTATGGCTGATTAGCCGCTGAGAAACGTGATAAAAGACGAGAGTTGTGGGGGCGTACAGGCTATTCCGTGATATAACAGAGCAGCGTTACACTAACACACCAGTATTGATCAATACCAATACCTGACGAGAATAGTCCTTATTGAGATTTGTTTATTGACTGTTGACTATCACATAGGTTGACAGAGGAGCTTATTGATATATTTTTATTTTCTCAAGCCGAGAAGCTGCTTTTACATCTGATAGTATTTGTATAAGGTTCTTCTTCTTCTTCTTCTTCTTCTTTCGATGGTACAAGATGAGAAACATTTATTCGTGTGATTACATTACCCCACAGGTAGGGCGAAAGTTTGGATACCCCACACGTTCTGGTCGAAACTTTGGGTACCCCACTACTGTGGTACGGTGATAGTTTCAGGGGCTTTGCTGTTGTTGATCTTTAGTGCGGCCTACCGGAACTGTGTGTTAACTGCCTTTGCCCTCTAAGGCCATCTCAAGGCTCAAGGCTTTTTTATTGTCATTGCATCTGAGTACAGGTACACAGTGTAATGAAATAATGTTCCTCCGGAACCAAGGTGCAACATGGAGCAGCATGAACAATAGGACGACAAAGTGCAAACACTACAATAAATACAATAAATACAGTAAAACAAGAGACATGACAGGACAGTGCAATACCGGTGGTGAGGATAAGGTGCGGAGATATGTAACATACTGTAACATTTAGATGTGCATGATAACAGCAGTTACTGAGGTAGAAAGTTTATAGTTCTGAGTTCTGAATGAGCAGCAAATATATTATATCTTAAACACCACATGCCAGTGTATGATGGCAAATGTTGGGACTATCCCAGTATAAGGTGCTGTGGTCTGAGAAGTCCAACCCTGGTGGACAGAGCAGTATCATTAAGCAACTATTATGAAAGTAGTTGCTTACTGATACTCATATAGCTTGGCAGACAAGTTTACCTATATGCCCTTATTATTTAGAACGGATTGTAATCATACAAGTCAAGGACCACTTATAATTGTACACTAAAAAAACGTTGGTATCGATATTATCGATCGGTCGATCCGCACACCTCTAGCCAGGAGCGGGTTGGAGATCAGCTGTAGATGTAGGAGAAGTGAAGCGGTTGAGCAGCAGCAGAGGAAAGTGCGGCGCGGAAACATCGCGATATTTGAACGCGGCGCCGGTGAGACGCTCGGCCAATAAAACTTGGCGCTGCGGCTCGGCTGTTATTCCAGCCCGGACACGGAGCGGGTCAGCAGCTCGGAGCACCAGGTCCCTCGCAGCCCTCACAGCCGCTCTGTGGAGCCCTTTTACAGGCAGCTCGTCGTGGTTTGACGCGTGGCGTCCGCACTGAGCAGTCCTCCGCTTAAGATTTGGCCCAGAGACGTCGAGAAGTCGCGGTTGGACGACGAACGTTACGTACCGGCGAACAAAGGAACCCTTTCTCACAGCGCCACCTCCTCCACCCTCTTTAGTTATGAGTCATGTGGCCGTCGAGAACGTCCACGGTCTAGAGCAGCAGGTGAGTGGTCTCTGGCTCTGCTATCCGTCCGGCGCCTTTGTTCGCGCTGAGTCTCGAGCGCGTCTCGTTGGGCTCGAGGCGGCGGTCGCTAAGCTAAGCTAGCGTAGCGCTCCGTTCCCCTCCGTGGAATCCGCTCCGGGTTTTCCTTTTGACCGGAGTGGCTCGTCGGGTGGCTGCGGCGGCGCCACGGCGGCGGCTGGCAGGAAAACCTGGAGCGGAGCGGCCCGCGAGGAGCCGGACTGCGGCGCTGCGCTGCGTGTCGTAATTCTCGGGCTAAAATGGAGGCCGGTGGAGCAGATGGAGGAGGAGGTGATGGCGGAACCGCATACCTCAGAGCGGCGCTCGAGCCCTCAGCTCCTCTGAGCCGGCTACGCTCCGACACGAGACCGGGGAAGGGAGTCGCGATCGCAGCGGTTGGGCCTAATCTGGAGCTGATCTACAGGCCCAATCAGCCTGCCAGCTGTTCACCCAGCGCCGCGCTGATCTGCGACCGCGTGTGTGTGTGTGCGTGTGTCCAGCTAATCGATGTGAAAGCCGCTGTTTAAACCGGTTTGTTGAAGAATCCGGATTAGCAGTGAAGGCGTTGAAGCCTCGGCTCCTTTAACGCGTTTAATCCGCCATTTTCTGCCGCGGTCCGGCGGCCGGGTTACCGCTCCGCACTCAGCGCCTCCGTCTGAGTTTCAGCTGCGGGTCAGAGTCGGCCTCCGTTAAACGCGTTTAGTCAGACACGACTGAGCTGCTCTGACTGCGTTCAGGGCAGCGTTGAGGTGAGAGATGGCTTTAGACACCGTTAGTAAACACACACGACTGTGTGAGACGCAGCGCTTTGTTTTCGAACGGAACAACGAACAATCTAAACAGCAGGAAACACATGATGGATCATCTGATTTCTACACTTCAGATGAAAAGGAGCGAAACGGTTTGCGTTTGGCCGATTTGCTCTCTTTCCCGGTTTGATCCGGAGTGTGTTCCTGTTAAAGGTGTGACAGTGTCGTTAGTGGACTGCTGTTTTCCTCGTTGTTGACTCTTGAGCCGCGACCTGCTGATACGGCCTACCACAGCGGGCCAGCGCCGTAACGCGCATGCGCCGACACCACAGGGCTTGTTTGGTTGTTCTGCCTCTGTTTCCACATTGTTTGACCTTTGATTTGATTTATCACTTAAGACCTTGTCTTATGTCTGTGATTTTATTATAATTATTTTCATTTTTAAATTTGTAAATATTTCGTCCTTTTTGTTCTTCTGTTCATCAGAATGTGTTGTTTTTCAGCTGGCTGTCCTAGACTTGAGCTCGGATGTACAGGGGGGAGGCACTGGCAGTAAGTATCTTGTTCGAGCACTCTTTGGTTCTGGTGTTGGTTCTACCAAGTGACCGTCATGAATTGATTTGACCAGTTTGATACTCGATTGATCAAAATTAAGATATCTCTATGTCTATTTTTGTTTCTGCTATCAAAACAAGTGAGACTCGATGTCAGGAAATTGTAAATCCGTGTTTATGGCTGAAACAAAGGGCAGATGTGACCTGTTTACACTGACCAGGATGAGCTAAATTAGTGGTGTCAGTACACATCAGCCCCAGAAAACGTCTCTTAACTTCAAAATAACGAGCTGTCTCTTTCCAGGGCGTTACATTCCACCTCATTTAAGGAACAAGGAGGCATCCAAAAATGGTAAGTGTTCTATTGGTCTACTTGTTCTCCAAACTATCAGAACCTCCTTAATGTTTCATAGTGTATGTATCTTTTTAATTGTTTAAAAATGTAATTGTTCTACATTGTATAGGTTTGTAACTATGAAGTACATAGGATCTAAACATTTGAATTTCCTCATGTGTATAATATTTAGATGTTATATCTTTAGATGTTAAAGGGTTTACTTGGTCCCAGTATTATACAACAGCATGGATAACACACAAAATGGACAAATCTTTTCCAAAGCGTGTGTTTAAAACTGACTGATGAATTGACTTAAAAATAGCAGCCCATTAGAGGTCAGAAGTCTATCATTGGAGGTTAAGTGTTCAATGTTTATTAGAAGTAAAATGAGCCAAATGTCAAAATAAATTTTGTTGTGCAAAAGTACAGTATTGTAGTTGTGGAAGTCAATGTGAAAAGTGCCTTATGTCTTAAGAGCATCTGTGTGCTAGCCTACTGTTGCTAATACTGTGCTGAGCAAGAAACACAGATCATAGGATTTATTTGTCAGTACACTAATTAGCTAATAGTTAATTAAAAAATGTTAGACAAGGGCAAAGTTACATTGGTAAGTGGGTCACTTGGTTTTGGTAACTTGGTTAATTGCTCCACTGTGGATAGACAAATGCAGCGTTATTAAAATAAATAATAGAAACAGACTTATGCTCATGGTATTCATAACTTTTGCTCAATACTTGCTTGGCACACCTGTTTTTGGGAAGTTTCCCCCCCATTCTTCTTTGCAGAACCTCTCAAGCTCCATTAACTGAACGGGGACTGTCGGTGCACAGCCGTTTTTAGATATCTCCAGAGATGTTCAATTGGGTTCAAGTCTGTGCTTAGTGTCATTGTCCTGTTGGAAGATAAGCTTTTGTGCCAGTCTGAGGTCCAGGGTGCTCTCCAGCAAGTTGTCAAGGAAGTCTCTGTACATTGCTGCAGTCATCGTTCCATCAACACTGACTTTCCTGCAGCAGGAGCTGGGAGACTAGACACACCATGCTGCCGCCACTATGCTTCACTATGCTTTGGCTAGGTTATGAGCGGGGTTTGACTTCTTCCGAACATAATTCTTGGCATTCAGTCCAAAAAGTTTGATCTTTCTGGCCACTCTACCATACAGGTCTGATTGGTGGAGTGCTTCAATAATGGTTCTCCTCGCTCCAACATTGGAGCTCCTTCAGAGTGACCGTTAGGTTATTGGTCAACTCCTTGACTATGCCCCCCCCCCCCCCCATGATAAAATGGCCAGCTCTAGGAAGAGTCCTGGTGGTTCCAAACTTCCATTTACATTTGATGGAAAGCACTGTGCTCACTGGGACCTTCAATGCAGCAGAAATTTATGTACCCTTCCCAGATCTGTCTCAATACAATCTTGTTTTGGAACACAAACCAAGCCACGACGTCTAAGGAAGAAAAACGTCTTTTTTGAAATGTCTGAAGCTGCAAGCGATAAACAAAAGAATCAGTTGGAAGCGTCAGTTTTGGCTACAGTAAACAAGCCTCTGATTTGTACCTATTTGATTCTTTCCCCGTTGCACGTGAAGATTCAGCTGGTGGATGGGATGGTGGCCGTAGCAATGGATTTGTGAATGGATACCATGATCATGACAATCGCATGAATGGGGGCAGCGCCTTTGGTAGCCGTGGGCCCTTGCGCAATGACCGCGGGGGCCGAGGAGGCTTCAGAGGCAGGGGCGGTAGCTCCTTCGCGACAGGGCCAAGCACAGGTTAGTAGAGAAGAGTGGCAAAGGGTATAATGGTGTACAAAATGAACATCTCCTTTAAAAGATGTTTACTTTTAATTCTAGGCTTTGGCTATGACAGTAAAGATCGAGGTGGCTGGAATACCCCTAAAGACAGTGCTTATAGCAGCTTCGGTGGACGCTCTGATCGGGGCAAGTCTGCCTTTTTCAACGATCGTGGATCCACTTCTAGGGGAAGGTAATTTTTTGCACCCTTCCCCACTTGAGTCTGTGAACATAAAGTATCTTCCCTCTCAGTAGAACAGGTACTAGATATTCAGAGTTTTATATATTTTGATTAGGTTTGAGCGTGGAGGTTTTGGTGGGGGAGGAAACAGCCGTTGGGTTGAGGAGTCCAGAGATGATGAGGACTGGTCCAAACCTCTGGCACCCAATGAAAGACTGGAGCAGTGAGTATTATCCCTTGAGTTTTGAGTCATCTTGGCTCCTTAGATGGTCCAGTTTGTCTGATTGTCTGTTATTCCTGCCAGTGAACTTTTCTCTGGAAGCAATACTGGGATTAACTTTGAGAAATATGATGACATTCCTGTTGAAGCCACTGGCCACAACTGTCCTCAACACATCGAGAGTGTGAGTTTCCTAATATGCTCCTTAGATCCCTTCTTATAAGACAAATACACTGGTTTTAGGCTTCAAAGCTTTTTGGCTACTATGTGTGATGTCTTTTTCCCCTCTCACACAGTTCCATGATGTGGAAATGGGAGAGATCATTATGGGCAACATAACTTTGAGTCGCTACACACGTCCCACTCCAGTCCAGAAACATGCTATTCCAATCATCAAATCCAAGAGAGACCTGATGGCATGTGCACAGACAGGTCAGATAACAGCAGAAACCTTTTAGTGAGGGTGTATGAGAGAAGGTAAACTAAACAAGTGAGTTGATGTTTTCTTTGTTCCTCTCTCAGGCTCTGGGAAAACTGCCGCTTTCCTGCTGCCCGTGCTGAGTCAGATTTACACAGATGGGCCAGGAGAGGCTCTACAGGCTGCAAAGTCCAGTGGACAGGTGGGAAGCTCTTAAAGATGTGTTGTTGTTTTTTTATTATTGTGGCTCTTAACAAAATGATGTACTAAATGATTGCCTGTTTTGTGTTGTAGGAAAATGGAAGATACGGACGTCGTAAACAGTACCCCATTTCACTTGTTCTGGCTCCCACCAGGGAACTGGCTCTCCAGATATATGATGAGGCCAGAAAGGTAATTGCTAACTTGATGGGTTTAAATAAACTCCCTCAAATATTGGAACAGTGAAGCCAGTCTAGACTGAAAACATTTGGGGTAACATATTTAAAAGATGAATGAAGCAAACATTTCAGCTTTTATTTCCAGGTATTTACGCCTGTATCTGATACGTGGTTCAAAAGACGGCACTTATGAACTGTTTCAGTTCAATACTTTTGACTGGCAGTATGAAATGCCTAAAAATCTTCTAAATGAAGTTTATTAAAGATGTTTTTTTTTTTTTTTTTTTTTTTTTTTAAAAAGTGTATTATACTTTTGTCAGTCCTATACATGACATGTCTTTAGGAGAACTTCATGTCACTACCATTTTTCAAAAATTGACAGGCCTACGAGCATGCTCACAACAGGTGTCTGTAGCTGTGGGCAATAGAACACTTTGATCACGGTTTGAACCAAAACGGTCAAGACAACTGGATCTGTGGATGTTTGTTCTAAATTAGGGCTGTTTATTCTAAATGTGCTGCACTTTATTTAATGTCTGCACTCTGCGAGGGAAAGTTTAAGTAACGGTAGTGACCTTTTTATTGTCTTACATTTTTACTCACACTCCTCCCTTGTAATCCATATAGTTTGCATATCGTTCACGGGTGCGCCCATGTGTGGTTTATGGAGGAGCCGATATCGGCCAACAGATTCGTGACCTGGAGAGGGGTTGCCACTTGCTGGTAGCCACACCTGGTCGTCTTGTAGACATGATGGAGAGGGGCAAGATCGGCTTGGATTATTGCAAGTGAGTGAGCTACCTTGGCTTCCCTTTACATGTTCACGTGGCTTGGGTTAGAAAGTGACTTGATTGAAGTGATTTAAGTAGTCCTGGATACAGCAAGAGGGAAGTTCTCAATTTAAATTTTTTTTTTTTTTTTGCACTGCAGTTACTTGGTCCTGGATGAGGCCGACAGGATGTTGGATATGGGCTTTGAGCCACAGATCCGTCGTATTGTGGAGCAGGACACCATGCCTCCCAAAGGCCTGCGCCAGACTATGATGTTCAGTGCCACCTTCCCAAAGGAGATCCAAGTAGGAATATGCACATAATTAACTACTTTCAGGGGTGTTTGGGCATTTTTGTCTTTTCAAATAATCAAAGTTTGTCTTTTGTTTCCCTTCCCGGTTCTGAAATGTTAGTCAATCTCTTCCTTCCTCTCAGTAAGTTATTTAGTTTAGCCTTATTTGGCCTAATTTGATTGTATTGGATGTTTTGTAGATCCTGGCACGTGACTTCCTGGAAGATTACATCTTCTTGGCAGTGGGGCGTGTGGGCTCCACCTCTGAGAACATTACCCAAAAAGTGGTCTGGGTTGAGGAAAGTGATAAGAGATCTTTCCTGCTTGACCTTCTCAATGCCACAGGTGAGTTTCTAACTTTGTAATTGCTATGTTGCAAATGTCACTTCCGCAGTGTTTGGCAGGATGTACACATTCAGAAAGGCTGAAGTTTGAAGGTTCCTTTATTGAAGATGTGCTGTCAGCATTCCTGTACAAAATGTTGCTCCTGTGAAGAGAATTAGGAACCTTCTTTAGTCCCATTTTGGTCAAACATGTGATCACACATCATGTAAATAATAGAAAATAAACTGTTTGAGAGTGATAGAAATACATAAAGCTTATTGTGAGGTCTGGTTTTATCCAAAGTCATACCCAACGAGGTTCAGGACAGTACGGGGGAAAGCAGGGAGAAACCTGGTGAGTAGAGACTGATTTTACCCCCTAGTATAACTTAAGTCTCAGTCTTGTGCTTGAAATTTTGTTTACATTCCATCATTGTCTTGTTTCTCTTGATTTTATCTTGTTTATCTTGTGCATGCAGTAATGTCTCCTTCGTTTGAACTGTGGACACACTCCTGTTTTTTTTTTTTTTTTTTTGTGTTGAAGGCGATTACTTTTTTTTTTTTTTTTTTTTTTTGTGTTGAAGGCGATTACTTTTTTTTTTTTTTTTTTTTTTTTTTTTTTTTTTTTGATGGGCATCATTTGAACGTTTTATTCCCCATCACCCCATATTACTGAAACTAGGGTTGCAACAGTGTAAGATGTTGTCAAATGTCTTTTTACTTCATTTACCTTTTTTAACTATGTTTCCGATGTTTAAACAGTTGAGACATGCTGTCTTTTAACAGTGTCCACCCCCCAAACTCCATTTCTACGCTTTCTTCTCAGGTAAAGATTCCCTCACTCTGGTGTTTGTGGAAACTAAAAAGGGTGCTGATGCACTGGAAGATTTCCTGTATCGCGAGGGCTATGCCTGCACCAGTATTCATGGTGACCGTTCACAGAGAGATCGCGAGGAAGCACTTCATCAGTTCCGATCAGGAAGATGCCCAATTCTGGTTGCTACTGCTGTATGTACCATCTTCATACTTCATTCTTTTGGAAATTGTGCTGAAATATTTGGCTTCGAAACACTTTAGGATCACAATTTGGATCCTCTTCAGTGGCTCTGGATTCAACATGGTTCATTGCTTTTAGAGTTAAAGTCACTTTAAAATGTGATTTTATGTGTCTAGAATATAGAACAGAATAGAATACAGTTTAGATCTAAAACGTCTACTTAGATTCTTTACATAAAGGAATAAAGGATGAGTTGGACAGGCAGGGTATTGATGTGCAACCAGGGACCTGGTGGTCAGTGGATTTGCAGTAAGGGTATATTTTCCTCATTGGTTGTGTTTCTTTGCACAGGTGGCTGCACGTGGTCTGGACATCTGTAATGTAAAACATGTCATTAACTTCGATTTGCCCAGTGACATTGAGGAGTATGTCCATCGTATTGGTCGTACTGGTCGCGTGGGCAACCTTGGTAATAACTTGTTTATGTGCTCAATTAAAATGGATTCTGTTTTATGTGCATATTCACTGATGGTTTTTATAATCTGCCGTTTGCTTTAGGTCTTGCTACCTCGTTCTTCAATGACAAGAACAGCAACATCACCAAGGACCTGCTGGATATCCTAGTTGAAGCGAAACAGGAGGTACCGTCCTGGTTGGAGAGCCTGGCTTATGAGCATCAGCACAAGAGCAGCAGCCGTGGCCGCTCAAAGAGGTGACCTTTCCCACGTGTACTCACAAGTGTACTCGCACAAGTCCTTCCTTAGTGTATTTATGTTTAATGTGACCGTTTAACTAATTGTGGGCTGTTTTTAGATTTTCTGGTGGGTTTGGAGCCAGAGATTATCGTCAGACCAGCGGCGGCAGCAGCAGCGGAGGCTTCGGTAGCCGGGGCAGCCGTAACACAGGGGGTCATGGAGGAAATCGTGGATTTGGTGGTGGTAAGGGTTGGCTTCGCGCACACACACACTGATTGTGGGAGGGGGGAACATGTTGTATTTATATTGTTTTAATTTATTGTTGAACTGATACACTTGGTTTTAGATATTATTATTATTATTATTATTATTATTATTTATTTATTTATTTTTTTTTAATGTAAAATGTGTTTCCTTCTCTCTAATCTGGCACTCTTTGTCCTTAGGTGGGTTTGGAAATTTCTACAGCAGTGATAACTATGGAGGAAACTACTCTCAGGTGGACTGGTGGGGCAACTAACTCCCTTCCCTCACTTCCCATCTCTCCAACCCCACTCCCCACAATCAGTGGGTTACCATGCCAAACTCACTGAATGGAAACCACATGTAACTTAGCCAGACTATTTACCCTGTGTAGCTTTCAAGGACTCTACAGTACATTACCAGCTGTGATTCTCTGACCACATCCCAAAATGAAGCATACCACTGGCTGTAGAAGATGGGGTTGCCAGGGTGACTGAAGGTTTGGCCACAGGGGAACCAGTCTCCAGACCTGCTCGTCTGTAGAAAGGAAAACGGAGGGAAAAATGCAGAAATATATAAAATTAGGATCTTTTGACTCATTTTTTCCACCACACACCATTGCTTTATTTGTAGTAATTGAGAATCATTTGTTAGTTAATGTACTGTGCCTTTAAATTTTGACTTTTTTTTTGTTCCTTTTTAAATGTCAGACTGGCTAACACTTGGCTGCAGTTTATTATTATTTCTGCTTCTTCTTTTTTTTTTTTTTCCTCATCATATTTGTGTTTGTGGGTTTTTTGTTTTACTTTTCTTTCTGTTTTTTTTAAGGTAAGAAAATACAGCTTGTGCTCAATCAAACCTTGGCAAACTCTGGGATGGTCTGACTCTGAGTCATGATCTTGTTCTGAACTTCAAATTTGTCACGGGGTCACCAGGCTGCTGTCGCAGAGGCCTGGCCCTCCCTCTATTGGCTTTCCCTCTTGCTTTACAGAGAAATGTGTTGCAAGGGAACGAAGGCATTAATGAAAATCTTGCTCACTCTATCCTGAGGAGGTACCTCTTGGGGGACGTTTTAGTCATCTGAAAAAACAAAAACAAAAAAAAGAAACCCAAGCCATTCCAGTTTCTGAGCTCTTAATATTTAATATCCATAGTCAAAGTTATTGGTGAACAGCGTGTACCTCCATTCACGGCGGTGTTTGGATGCGTGTATCTTAAACGCTCCCATTTCTGAATCGTAATGTTTCTCAGGCAGCTAGTTGGGCACAACAGACTAGTTGTTTGGAGGAAAGGAGTTAGTTTCTTCATTGTTTTCTTACTTGAACTATTGTGGAGATGGCTATTAGGATTCTTTTCTCCTTTTTTTTTTTTTTCCTCTTTTTTTTTCTTCTTCTTTTTATTATTGAATGAAATGGTAAAGTACTCCAAGCTACTGCCATAGTGAAAAGGTCAAATGGCTACATTAGGATCACAGCATCAGAGAGGCCTGGCCGTCTCTGCAGTAATTCGCATGCTAGTGTTCTTGTTTTTTGGTCAAGGAGATTCAAATTTCTGCAGCAGGCTTTTATTTTCGTTTCTGAAAATTCATACAGAATTTCATTTTGTTTCTCACTTTTCCCAAGCTGCGTTGAATTTTGAAGAGACATCCTCAGGCTTGCACTAGAGACATGGCTCCCCTTTGAGACCCCCAGGAGCTTGGGGCATGACTGGGGCTGGATAAAATCAGGAATGTACACAGAAAAAGGAACTGCACAGGGTGAGGCAAAGGCTGGTGGGATTGCAGTTTTGGCATAATTTTTTTTTTTCTTTTTTTTTTTTTTTTTTCCTTTTTTTTTTCTTTTGGTAGTGGATGAGGTTTTCATGGCATCCTGGCCAAAGACATGGTTACAGTTTTTCACCCATTTCTCCCTTTACTGTAAGCCACAGCAGTTGAGCTGCTGTGTGGTACTGTGGAGACGAGACCAGCTGTTGGTCAGGGTCACTGGCAGCGCTCACCTCTCCCTTTCAGCAGGCGAGGTCTAAGGAGGGTGGGCAGGATACTACATTTAACTGAAGTGCAATAGATTTCCTCTCATGCGTGTTGTGCCTTTGACATTTAAAGAAGTGTGAGAAGTGGTGAACTGAAGCGGATGCACTGACAGTATTGTGGTAACTTGAAATGAGTGGTGCTATTTAGGTCTAGGCCCATGTATGTTATGCCCATCGAGTTTTACAAAAAAAATGTTCTTTTATTGCACATCTAGAGTTTTATATAAATGTCTTGAGTGCGTGTCCTTAAGCTTCCAAATAATTGTGTATGAAGACTGTAAAAACGCAGCTTGTTTACAAAAGGGGAAGGGTTCTCAATATTTAACCAGGATTGATTCGGGACCAGGGAATCAGCAGTGGGGAATTTAGCTATTTGCACACGGATTACTAGATTCTACTTTTGCTGCTAGTTTGTGTAATTTATTGAGCATTTTCGAGAAATATTTATTTTTATAAGCCTAAAAGTGATCGTTTCAAGTAACTTGACCAAAAGACAGTACAAAAACACTGGCACTTGAATGTTGAATGTCACCCGTATGCGTGAAAAAAAAAATTTCTATATTTCGGGGTATTGTGAGCTTTTTAAAGTTTAAGGTTATTTTGGACTCCGTCAAAATCCACACGTTGTAGCCTCAAGGGCCAACTAGTTCAGTCACAATTTGAATTGGCAGCCAAAATTTGAAAGCTAACAACTAATGCCAAGGTTTGGACAAAGAACAAAACATTTTTCCTAAATATGTATCAGTGCAAAGTGTCCAGATTGTCCAGTTTTTTTTTTCTTTTCTTTATTTTTTATTTTAATTGTTTTTGAATTATTTTCCCCCAGTGAATGTCTGGCACATGGCAATCTTATGGAAAACATGTGGTTATTCTCTCTTCTTGCATTTGCAAAAATTGGGCATTTGGAAATACTGTTCTCTTCCTGGTTTGGTGGTAAATTCTGTTTAGTCTTAAGGAGCAAATGAGTTTAAATAACATGTTGAACAAGTAAAAACAAGCTTTCAATTCACCAAACCATGGCAAAGAACATCACCGGAGCCCTTAGAGTTAGAATTTGCTTTATGTACTAGTTTAGAAGCAGTGCACTGCACGAAAACATTTATTGTATGATTTTACCAAAATTAAAGTTTGAAATGGCAAATATGCAAAACTCGTGTGAAGTGGCTTCTTTGTTAAAGACTGAGTTTGTCGTTGTCTATTGGAATTCATCTTGTAGTGGGAGGAGGCTGAAGTCCTTCTCAAATTTCACCAAACTTGGGTTTCTGACACTGATGTGCTAAATGTCAGGGGGAAGTTGATCTGGGCACTGCCTCTACCTCAGGATTTGGGATGGCTTAGGAAGTCCAGGAAGGGCTGCAATTGGTTGACAGTTGTTTTAGGCACACCAGTGTCCCGAAGCACTGAAGCTGTTTTGCTAACAGTGGCTCTGCTCTGTTAAGTGAAAAGTGTTTCTTAATGTTAAACTAAAAAATAAGCCAAATTTCAAGGCTTGTGTATTTTCTACTCTTACGATTTCTTAGCTCATTGGACGAACATCAGCACCTTGTAGGTGGTAATAACTGAGAATGAATGAACTTTCATTCATACGGCACATTTCTAGATACCAAGGATGGTTTACAATCATACGCATGGACCAGGGCTGTTTTGAGTAGCTATTTCATGTGATACTCATGTTTTTGGAACGTAGGATGAAACCCATGCAGACACAAGAAGAACATGAAAACCAGATAGGGCCTTGAACCCAAAACCCCAGTGCTGGGAGGGGAACGTGCAGGTGGTGCAGTGCAGTGAAGTCCTGTTCAGTGTGGTACAAATGGGATCAGTGTGACTAAAGCTTCAACAGAGCTGCAAATGAATCCGTTTCCTTCACACTATGACCTTCAGCCCTCCAAAGTGCAATCGTTCCTTTTTGCCTGTTACAGTAGCTGAATGCATCTGTTACGATGGATGTCTTCAAACATTTGGACAAATAATGTAACAGCATTTTATTTAAAACTGGCCATTTGCTGGTATTTTTGAATTTCTAAAGGGGTCAGCAAGGCAGTGTAGATGTTCTGTTGAGGTTCAAATCAGGGTGCTTAAGTAAACAAAATGTTTCTAAATAGACCCTTTACATGATTAAAAGGTTCTTTACGCTGATAATGTGCTGTATATGTCTCTATATAGAACCTTTTTGACATGGGTTCTAGATGGCACCAAGAATGGTGCTATTTTTACAAGTTTGACATTGTAGCAATAGTGGAATCCTTTTTGGTGCCATACAAAGATTCTCTATAGCAGTGGTCCCGACTTTTTTGTGGAATTGTTGTGCGGCCCGGTACCGGGGGTTGGGGACCACTACTCTATAGACCCCTATACAGCACAATCTCCATCAGTCTGAAGATCTCAGTAATCATGCGAAGGCTTCATGGTTTTATACAGAACCATTTTCTGTACTGGAGGTAAATTAAAGAACCCTCATTTCTATAGTCTATAAGAAGTAACTTGCATGATCAGCAATGATACCCAGAGGAAGTATATGTGTTTAATCTTTAATGGCAGCAATCCACACAATAAACAACTGACAACAACAAATTCAAATACACAAGAAAACAGTTGGAGTGAAGAGAAACATGCTTTTGTACATTCAAGTTACATTTCTGAAGGCAAACAATTCGCTGTGCAGCACAGGGGGATATTACATTTAGATATACTATAAAATATTTATTCATCCAGCAAAAATACGGTCACCTTCCTGTGAAACGTGTTTATACCCTGATTTATATTATTAATCTCGATAAATCAGTGAAACATCTTTAAATGCAATCTTGTCATAATACACTCTGTGGACAAACATACCGGGACACCGTGCTCATTCACTGTTTCCTCTTAAATCAAGGGCATTAAAAGGGAAGGCTTTCTGCTAGATTTTGAAGCACTGCAGTAAGGATTTGATTGCATTCAATGGCAAGAGTGACAAATGAAGGTGTTAGATGATATCAACCACACCTCATCCCCAACCCCAGGACTGAAGCTGTGTGTGAAAAGAGGTACAACATTCATCTTCACAGATGAAATATGTAACAGTACACAGTAACATTTAATATACAGCATCTGCACTGAATCAAGGTTACACTCACTCACTGAACACTTTATTAGAAACACTAATACTAATACTGGGTATATCCTCCTCCTGCTCTACCACATGCCAAAATATTGGTGACTGGCACTGAAAAACACTGAATTAACAGTCATGTTCATGAAATCAGTGTAAGAGACTTCTGCTTTGAGATCGTCGTCATGGAAATAGCCATTAGAAAGTGGTAATCAGTGAAGGGACATGAAGGGATGCACAGGGTCAGCAACAATACTCAAAGAGTGTGTGGCATTCGAGCAATGACCAGTTAGTATTAATGTGCCCAAAGTCTGGCAAGCCTGTATCCACAGCAGCCTCAGCTTTCTGTTCTTGGCTGATAGAAGCAGAACATGACGTTCTTCTGCAGATGTAGCCCAGTCTTCTCAGGGATGGACATGTTCTTTCTGAGATGCTTTTCTGCTCACCAAAATTGTACCGAGTGGTTATCTGATCAACTAGCCTTTCTGTCAGCTCCAACAAGTCTGACCGTTCTCTGTTCACATCACTTCAGCTCTATGGATGTTTTTTACCACATTATTCTTACTAACCTCTAGAGACTGTTGTGCTGAAAATCCTAGAAGGGGTCGTTCTAGAAATACTTGGCCAACAATCATGCCACGCTCAAAATCAATGAGATCCCATTTCACCCAACAGTGACGGTTGATATAAACACTAACTGAAGCTGGTGGCCAATATCTGCAAGGCTTGTATGCACTGCTGCCACGCAAATGGTTGGTTATATAATTGCATAAATGATTATTTATGACTTTCTAATAAAGTGCTTGGCAAGTGTTTGTAACCCTTTAACATTTCACAGCTATCTTATCGCGGCAAATACACACAAATACACGTATAATACGGTTGCAAATCACAAGAGTAAAAACTGGGGTGTGTACGTGTGTGTGTGTGTGTGTTGAATGAGAAAGGTACTTTGACATAAAGAATAACCTCCACCTCAGAGTCCTCTTTACCATGTATTTTCAAAACACCCACCTAATCCGGGAGACTGACAGCACACTCAGTCAACTGGCAAAATTAGAGTACAGTAAGTACAGCAGAGCGACCAAGGGTTCACAGGAAAGAGATTCTCCCAGCATTTGTGTATGTCTGTTCCACTGGCTCAGAACTGTTTGTCTCAAGAGGCAACACCCAACAAGAACCCTCCAACAAAGCCGCTGGACACCACAACGTTCCTCTTTATGAACTCCGTAGCCTGAAAAACATCAGAAAGTTTCATGCAGTGTTCTCATATGAAGATAAACTAACAGCTGCAAAATTAGACTGTAAACAGCAGTCTGGCAGTGGAGATCAAAGATGATAGTGAAACACGCGATGATGATGATGATGATGATGTGTTTCAGCGGCCTTCGTGAAAACAGGAAAATCAAAATGACCCCAAAACAGCATTCAACTAGCTTTCAAAGACTGAATTCATCGCTAATGAAAAATAAGTGTCCCCAAAATGTCAACTTTACAGAAGGCAAAAATAATCTTAATCTTTAATGAAAGTTAAATAAGTAAAATAAGAGTAGTTAATAGTAATTTTAGAGCATTTCTATTGGTCTATTCATCCAGAATTATTAACACTGTAAAGATCAGCTACAGGTTTGAAATGAAGGAGAAAACAAAAGACAGCACTAATACACAAATGGTACGAATGGTAAACTCAGGCATGTTCTGTGTTTAAGAGCTGGTTAGTACGTTGTCAGATGCTATGTGAACACAAAATTAGGATTGAAAATAATCATAAGATTTTGGGCTGGATGATATATCGGTATTTATATTGATATCAGGATATTTTGTTTTTAAACGTTTGAAACAACACTCTGTTTCAAGCTTATGGAAAATCTTTTTTCTGCTCCCTTAGAAGACAATTTATTATGATCTCTATTTCGTCTATATATGCAACTTTAATTTTTTTCACAGTATAATGATCATGAAAGCAAAAGCTGCCTGGCCTGAAATTACATTTTTGTCAAAAGCACGATCAGGTTTTGAGATTGAGAATTTGTATTACTTTCTACAAAGTCACTAATTACACCTAAGAATTTGGTAGCTTTGCTGTATGACACTCTGTATGACTTGGGTCAAATGTTGTGGGTATCCTTCCACAAGCTTCTCACTATAGTTTGCTGGAATTCTGAATCATTTCTCCTGACAGAACTGGCACAACTGAGTCAGGTTTCTAGGCCTCCTTACTTGCACATGTATTTTCAAGTCTGCTTTTCAGACTGAGATTAAGGCTTCGTGATGGCAACAAATTTTGTAAAATTTGGTGAATGTTTTCTCAACATCTGTTGGCTCTCCAGTCTGGAAAAAAGTCTGGTGTTTGTACTTTGCCTTGGAGTTATAAATATGGAAAAAACAGAAGTATTCCAGCGGGGGGCGTTTCTGCTTGTGTATGGGTGGAAGAGGAGGGACAGGGGCGTGTTGTAGAAAACACACAACACACAAGTAGAGATGACAGAGAAACAACTCAAGAGGAAAAGTCTGGACTTTCAAAAACGCTCTTTTAGTCCAGAAGCCAGTGTTGTTATCTTGGCATTGCGTGAGCATAAATGGGGGGGGCTTCTGAAGTACCACTGAAAGGATGGGTGTTGTGTTGAATTCAAATATCAACACTTTGTAACTAATTGGGCTATATGCACATTGTCATTGTCCAATTAGATGACCATTCTGTGCACAAGCTTTAACATCCTGGTTGATGTATTGAGACGTTGCTTCAATATTTCCAGATAAATGTTCTTTCCTCGTGATGCCATCTATTTTTTGAAGTGCTCAAGTCCTGCCTCCCACAGCAGCACAATGCTTTCCATACTTCACAGTTGGAATGGTATTCTCAGGCTTGCAAGCTTTCCCCTTTTCCTCCAAACATAACGATGGTCATCGTGGCCAAAATGTTAGTTTCATCAGACCACAGGACACGTCTCCAATAATTAATAATTAATTCATTTTCCTCACTGAGGGGCCCATGTCAGTGCAGGACTCTTTCACTGTGGATAATCACACTCTCTTACCAGCTTCAGCCAGCATCTTCACAATGTCTTCTGCTTTTGTTCTAGGGTGAAACACACATTTCATTCCACACCTAGCTTCAGGCATCTGGAAATTGTACGCAAGGATGAACCAGACTTAAGGAGGCCTACAATTCTCTTCCTCATTTCTTCTGATTTTCCCTTAATGTCACTCGAGGAAACAGCATGTTTGAGGTGAGGTCTTAAAATACACTCAAGGTTGTGTCTCCATTTCACTCTGATTATTAACTCAAATAAGCTATTAACTAAATGTTGTCAATTAACCTATCAAAAGCTTCCAAAGTCATGAAATCCTCCTCTGGGCTTTCCCAAATTGTTTAAAGCAGTGTTCCCCAACCCTGTTTCTGGAGGCACACCAGCTCTGCATATTGTAGAGCTTACCCTGCTCCCCACATGCCTGATTCCACTAATCAGCTCATTAACAAGCTCCTCGAAGTTGAAAGGTGTGTGTTCAAACTTAAACGTGTAGGGCAGGCGTCCCTTCACCAACAGGGTTTGGAAACAGTGGTTTAAAGGTACAGTGCAGGGATGGGCAACTCAGGTCCTGGAGTGCCAGACTCCTGCAGTTTTGAGCTCCTCCTGCTCAAGCACACCTGATTTAACCCACCCATTAATTAGCAGGTATATTAGGTCTGTTACAGCAGGGAAATCAGCAAACTGTGTAGGACGCTGGCACCAGGGCCGCTGACCCGTTTTAGTCTATGCAATTTTGCAACTTTTTAGAAAGTAAAAAGAATTCTCTTAAAATGATTTCTTTCGTTGTTGTAGCATTTAGTAAATAGACATCATGTTGGTAATCCTAACTGTCTTAAATATGTCAAATATAGTGTTTATTTAATATCAGCATATGTATACTTAGTGCTACCATACTGTTCAGTAACTACCCACCTCACCACAAGCATTTCAATGAATGTCCTGATGTGCAAAATATTGAAACTTGAAACACTATTCCGTTTCCCCAGCAGAGGGCACTATTACAGCTGTGTAGTATTAGAAAAAGGAGCAAATGTATGAAACATGATTAATCAGTAGCATTAAACCTGATCAGGTTTAGTGCTGCTATATGTAGATCAAAGAATTTATATGTGATTACATAATTGTTTATATAATGAAGGGAATTTAAAAAAGAAAGAAAAAAAAAAGTCCAATTACAAATCAGAGTATGTCCTCTTCTGACACTGGCTACTTTTCACAACAGGACTTTTAATCCCAAAAGAGAAATATCCTTTACCTCCTCAATAAATGTGTTTATTTCTGGTACTGCTTTGTTGGCCTTCTTTTTTAGATGTTTCTTGGCTTTGTTGACGTCTTTCTCCACTTTCTTCCAGTCAACTTGCACATAGCCACTGTGATTAGCAATCTGCATGAAATGCATTATTAAAAATGCACAAGTTGATTGCAGACTGAAACGAACATTTACTGATAACATTCAATATGAATATGAATATGAGCTGGCAGTACAGTTTTACCTGTAGTAACAGAAACCCTCCACCCACTGCAGTAGCTGCTATTTTGCCCACCCTCTGAAAAAGGTATCCAGCACACCTGAGGATGAGAAACAAATCTATAATACTTGACTGAGCTACAGATTGAACTGTATAGATGATCTGTTCCTGCTGTTAGATGCACCAGTGACAAAATAGTTCTAGATTTACTCTGTATAGACAAAAGTCATGACACCCTGTGAAAACAGTTCACTTAAACATATTTAAATATGTGGACATTTAATCTTCATTTGAACAATACTGAGAGATGGAGGTTATAAAACTAAACACACAACTGAAGAAATGTCTTTAAAAACAATTTTCTTTGAGGAAAAAGCTATTTATTTATTTATTTATTTATTATCACTTATAAAGTGTAACTTAGAATCAGATGCAAATGATTCTAAGTTACTGATTAGTTAATGATTGACCATCGTTAGAGCAGATTTTGGAGAAGCCTGTCTTTTGTTTTGTTTGCTCTTGATTAAGTGAGTGGGTTCACCAGATCCAGGCCTTCAGAAAGAAGGTTGTAGATGCAGATGAGTCTGGAAAGGGATTTAAAAGATCTCAGAACAATTAGAATTTAGTCCTTCCACTGTCCACTAAATATTTGTGAAACAACTGCCAACATGGCCAAGATAGGCTGCCCTAGCAACTTTAGCCCAATAGCAGACTGCAAGATGAGTAGAAACTTCTCCAAAGCCCTTTTCAGGTATGCAGGATGAGCCAGATGTTTTCCAAACAGATCCCAAAAGATTAGGATATCAGACAGGGCTGTAAAAAAACAACAACAATTAACCTGAATTGGAAGTGGACCATGCAACATGACAATGGCCCAAAAAAAAGGCAAGGAATGGCTCAAAATCAAATTAGTTGCACCAGACTTAAACCTTCCAGCCCCGTGTATAGAGTCCAGGTAATGTCTAAGTGAGCATGTGTGAGAAAAGAGCAGGTATTTATCTGGAGAACATGTTGGTCATGTTGTGCCTCCTGAATATGCTAAACAGGCACCACCCCTTACCTAAATAACGCAGAACAGTTCCTGTAGTAACCTGCATCTTCTCTGTATACTAATATCAAAAACTGTATAAAAAGCAACATTTCATTGGTAGTAATTATTCAGCCTTTTAACAT
Source organism: Acestrorhynchus altus (assembly GCA_034509495.1). Lineage (NCBI taxonomy): Eukaryota > Metazoa > Chordata > Actinopteri > Characiformes > Acestrorhynchidae > Acestrorhynchus > Acestrorhynchus altus. The sequence continues at coordinate 19,590,947 of CM067504.1, read as the reverse complement.
CTTCATTGTTGTACATTTATGGTTGTTCAATATTCTGTACATACCTAACAAAATCTAAAGCTGAAGTGGCGTCATATGACTATGACCCAAAACATTCCAGTAAATCAAGAAAGAAATGAAGGATTTTGCAAGAATTGACTAATTCAAAGCTGAATCATAATTCTCCTGAGATGCTGTGAGATGAGCTGAAACAGGCTGTTCAGTGGAAACCCCTCATCACACAGCTGAAAGAATTCTGAATGGAGGAGTAGGAGAAACCTTCTCCCAATTGATATCTGGGACTGGAAACTTTGTCAAAGAGGGAAAAAACATCTATTGGGCTGTTGGATGTCTTAACTTTTATGAAGTAGAGATTTATATCTGTTGGTATTTACATTTTTGTAAATAGAGAATAATGCCAATTTTTCATTATAAGGCACAATCACATCAAATATTATGTCCATATTTCCTAATAAACATCTAAATATTTAATGGGGGAGACCTACTTTGATCACCTCGTATATACACTGAGACACATATATATGCTCTGATACGCTGCTATTTAAATAAGATTAAGTTACAGAAAACCAGACAAATGTATGTGGCTGTACGGCTGCACATTCAACATTTATTCTAAAAGCAAGTGTATTAATACAAGGCTTATACACCTTTGCTATATATTGCTTCTATTCTTCTGTGATACTAATGATACTAACACCCCTCCAATTCATCCATGAGGTATTCAATAGTGCTCTACTACATGGCTCAAGAGAAGACAGGCCAAAACTGGGGGCTTTAAACCCCTCTAGCCCACCCTGGCATTGGGCTAGTGAGCTCAGTCTCATATGCAGCTGCTCTAAAGTGTCCCGTTCTATTGCCAATACTTTGGTTTGCAATTGGAATTAAAATTGCAATGGACTGATTGTGTCACAAATGGGTGTAGCGGAAATCATTCACAGTGTCTGGATACTGGACAGGGGTGTATGAAAAGAGAAAAAAAGACAAACGCTATATGCTATTGTACTCTATATATAATATTAACAGTGAGAAAATAGCATATTAAGTTATTGGGACACCTGCTCATTCATTGTTTCTTCTGAAATCAAAGTTAAAGTTTATCCTGATCTTATTGGTATTACTGTCTCTACTGTCCAGGGATAATTTTCTACTAAAATTTGGAGCACTTGGGTACTGTGCGAATTTAACTGCAATCAAATGGAAGAACAGCAAGCGAATTAGTGAGGTCAAGATATTGGATTATCACCAACTGTCCAACTCATCCCATCTCAAAACTACACTGTGTGTAGAATTATTAAGGCAAATAAGTATTTTGATCACATCATCCTTTTTATAAATGTCCTACTCCAAGCTGTATAGGCTTGAAAGCCAACTACCAATAAAGTAAATCAGGAGATGCTCTCATGTGCATCTCTGTAATGAGAAGGGGTGTGGTCTAATGCCATCAACACCCTATATAAAGCGTGCTTAATTATTAGGCAACTTCCTTTCCTTTGGCAAAATGGGTCAGAAGAGAGATTTGGTGGACTCTGAAAAGTCCAAATTTGGGAGATGTCTTGAAATTGCCGAACTTTTGAAGCATGATCACCGAACAATCAAGAGTTTCATGGCAAATAGCCAACAGGGCCGCAAGAAGCGTGTTGGAAAAAAAAGGCGCAAAATAACTGCCCACACATTGAGGAAAATCAAGCATGAAGCTGCCAAGATGCCATTTGCCACCAGTTTTGCCATATTTCAGAGCTGCAATGTTGCTGGAGTATCAAAAAGCACAAGGTGCGCGATAGTCAGGGACATGGCCAAGGTAAGGAAGGCTGAAAAACGACCACCTTTGAACAAGAAACATAAGATAAAAAGTCAAGACTGGGCCAAGAAATATCTGAAGACTGATTTTCTAAGGTTTTATGGATGAAATGAGAGTGACTCTTGATGGGCCCCGAGGCTGGATCAGTAAAGGGCAGAGAGCGCCACTCCACCTCAGACGCCAGCAAGGGGGAGGTGGGGCACTGGTATGGGCTGGTATCATCAAAGATGAACTTTTGGGACCTATTCAGGTTGAGGATGGATTGAAGCTCAACTCCCAGACCTACTGCCAGTTTCTGGAAGGACACCTTCTTCAAACAGTGGTACAGGAAGAAGTCGGTATGATTTTCATGCAGTGCTCCATCACATGTATCCAAGTACTCCACAGCGTGGGTGGCCAGTAAAGGTGATGACATGGCCCCCTTGTTCACCTGATCTGAACCCCATAGAGAACCTGTGGTCCCTCATAAAATGTGAGAAAACTACAGGGAGGGAAAACAGTACACTTCTCTGAACAGTGTCTGGGAAGCTGTGGTGGCTGCTGCATGCAACATTGATCGTAAACAGATCAAGCACCTGACAGAATCTATGGATGGAAGGCTTTTGAGTGTCATCGTAAAGAAAGGTGGCTATATTGGTCACTTATTTGTTTTTGTTTTTGTTTTTGAATGTCAGAAATGTTTATTTCTATATTTTGTGTTGTTATGAATTGTTGTGGTGAAAATAAACAAGTGAGATGAGTATATATTTGTTTTTTTAATTAAGTTGTCTAATAATTCTGCACAGTAATAGTTACCTGCACAAACAGATATCCTCCTAAGATCTCCAAACTTAAAAAACTCCAACTTCAAAAATATTAAGCTTTGATATTTATGTCTTTTGTGTTGATTGAAAACATAGTTGTTGTTCAATAATAAACTGAACCCTCTCAAATACAACTTGCCTAATAATTCTGCACACACTGTATTAGACTGATCACCATCATTCCAGAGAACAGTTCCATTCTGCTCCACAGCTCAATGCTTTTGCCCACACCTTGCATTAGTCATGGTGGCAATAGATTCTTGTTTATCTGCTCCAGTGAGTCCTATTCTGGAAGTACTTCTCTAGAGGGACTAGACAGGTGTGTGTGCATTTTCACATCTGTGTCAGCAATCAGTGTGACTTAAAGCAGCTGTCCACAATCATTTGGACATTAGTATATTGTGCTATAGTATATTTAGTACATTTTCACACAACTTTCTAACACATTGAACACAATGTCATTATGCAGGAGAGATAATGCATTTTCAGTGATAACAAGGTGATTAAATAGCCTTTAGGATTAGGCAGCTGCACATACCAGCCAGAAACCCCACCCATCATAATCTGAGTGGCCACCGAGTACTTCTCAGCAATGGGTCCAGAGTTACTCCCAAAAACTCTGCTCCACCACTGATGACTGCGTGCATACACTGTCAAGTCCACCACCTCGTATGCCTCGTCCTCACTCTCTGCATCTCCCTGGTCTTCGAGCAGACAAGGAGAACAAGTCATTCAACATGTTATTTCTAGATCTGTGATCTAAAACAAACCAGCTGAGCACTGATTAGAACACAGTGCTGCCGGGTAAACACACAGAATGTAATACAGTAGACTGAACGATGTAGCTTATAAGAGATGATACCAATATTATTATTACAAATTTCTACATTTAACTAATAGATAGAAAAGTGCATTTCCTGAAAGACAAAACAGTTGCTACATGGATGCTATGGTCCTGATATGTGGATGCTAGATGGGAATGGTAAGTATGGCAAGGTGACTGCTATGGTATGGAATTTCAGGTAATTGCCACAAAGTTGCATAGTGATTGCTAGGCTATTGATATAGTGTGTCAGGTGGCTGCTCAGTTTGCCAAGTGCTTGCCGTGGTATCCCATGTGGACAGATGGGTGTTACAAGTGTATTTTTAACATTGTAATACTTGGGGCTAGGGAATTGCAAGTTCAAGTTTGTATTCATTTTGATATTGATTTTAAATATTGTTATACTGTATGATTCTGGATTTCTGATTTCCGTGAGCTATACACGGAACAGTAACTCAACAGTAAAAAAAATCATAATATTTACATTTTCTGATATTTTTTCTGATATCACTAGTATGTGAAACATACAATATAAAAAAAATAGGCCACTCCTTGAAATCTGTCTTTTGTACTATATTTGAACATACTGAATTTGAACTTCATTTCTTCTTTATACACACTGACTCTTACGCCTTATGAGGACATGGATGTGGACATAGGTGAGTAGAGGAGAGGAGGAGCTGAGAGCAGGGAGTGGAGCACAGTGAGGGAGCAAAAAAAGGTTGTGGCCTTTCATGTCTAGCAAATCAAAATCCACCGTGAAACAGAACGTTATTTGAAAACTTTAAAACTGTTTATATCCCGAAATAGATATAAATACAGGTATTGATATATCACGAAGTCCTAATTATTAGTATACTTTTCATAGCCAATATCTGAAATGAGAGTTTGTACAAGTAAAATTGCATTACATTGCAGAGATCTGTATTACTACTATTAACAAGTCATTAATTTCATTATCAATTTGTGTTGGTGTCATTTTAGGCTTTCTCATACACCAGCAATATTTGCGTTACTAGTGATATGTTACCGTTGATTTATAGGGAATGTTCCTCTTTCTTCCATATTATTACACATTTACTAGTAAACACTTTGGGAAAAGATATCTATAATTACTATAAATTCTAGCTGCAGATATCTCCACTGTAATTGTAAAAAAAATCCAGGTCCACATATTTGTTTATTAATTCTGACTAGATAAATTCCTCTAAAGATACCTCTAATTTAGTTTTGACTGCTTGTATCTAGGGCTGGGTGATATATTGATATCAGTATATAAACGGAGTGCAACATATTTTAAACAATATTCTGTGTCAATCTGGTAGAAAACATTTTTCTGCTCCCTCACTCTGCTCCACCCCTGCTCTCAGCTTCTCCACTACTCTGCTCTCCTCCACTCACATTCTGTGAATGAAAATCAAATCTCAGTATTAGTAAAGAAAAAGGATCTCACTTACTATATTTTCACATCCTATACCATATTGTACATCGTATATCACCGTTCCAGTAAAACACATCAGGAATGGATTCTTTGTTCAAATCGCCCAGCCCTATATGTAATGCCCATATGTGTTTTAGATCTCTAAAATTTCATTTTATAAAGCTATTCTTCAGGTCTTGACATCGATACTGAATGTTATTGTACCTGTTTCACTAGTAAAATGTAATTTTGTATAAGAGTGAAATTCTATGCAAACGAATGGTAAAATGTCTCTAGTCTGAATTTCATTACGGATAATGTGGTGATGTGATTAGTCAGAATGGATTTATTGAGCTGACGCTGTTACTAGCAAACATACAGAGCTGATATCTGAAATGAGCGCTTCAAAGTGTAAAAACTAGATGTGTTCTAGCCTAAAATCCAGGTCCAGGAGTAACGATAGATAGATAAATTAGATAGAAAGACAGACACACAGGTATACAGATACACAAAACAGACAGATAGCTAGAGATAGACATATTCAAACACAGAGAGAGAGAGAGAGAGAGAGAGAGAGAGATAGATAGATAGATAGATAGATAGATAGATAGATAGATAGATAGATAGATAGATACACACACACACACAGGTTGAGGAGGTAATAATCCGCTCCAGGGTTCAGTTGTGACTGTGTGATGGTCTCGCTGATAAACACAGCCTCAGTCAGATATAAACCGTGGGGCGGGTGTCTGTTAGTGGATCTGGATTGTCCGGTAAACAGCAGCGGCGGGGCTCAGTATGAACGTCGCCACAACGTAGCTGAACTCTGTGTGTGTGAACTAAACACAGCTAAATGGCGTTATGGAGTGAATAAGGCAGTGAGTCAGTGAAGTGTGAGTGAATGAAGCCTCCTCACACAGCTACCGTGTTTACATTCACACTAACCTTCTCGCTGCTGTTCCGCCATTTTGGGCTCTATCGGCTACATCACCGTGTCAAACGAGGTTGACGGCTGTGGACACACACCTACTGTGTGATGCTCTGCCACGTCAAGGCTTCACAGATTAGGTTATGTTCGGATTTCAGAAATGCTAGGGAAATAAAGAGAGAGTTGTGTGTGGTTTTCTTTTGGTGTGAAGAGCAGGAAGGTACACAATGAAGGTATTTCTTTACAAACAAATGTTAAAAACCTCCCAAACAGTACACATAGGAAGGATATTCTATTACACCACAGTCCTTATACACACACACTAGAGGTGGGCGGATCGATCGAAATATCGATAATATCGATACCAACGCTGGTATTGGTATTGATCAATACTGGTGTAAAAAGATCGATACTCAAGCGTTATTTCTCTTCCGCACGCACTTACTGCTGCGCATGCGCATTTACCAAACTTTCATCTCTATAAGCGCTGCTCTTTCATAGCACGGAAAACCACGCCCCATCCCCGTACCATCGCCTTTTATTGATTTACCATCACGTGACTCAGCGGCGCCAGCCAATCAGCCAAGCGGGAAGGCTCAGCATGGCCCGCCCACTCAGTCTGGCCCGCCCATCCAGCCTGGCCCGCCAATCAGCGGTCTCCTCGAGTCGACACGTCACAGTACGGAGAGAGAGAATTGCACAAAAAGGAAGAACATTTCTTATTGTATTTTCTAATAACAATTCTGTCTGAAGAAAGAAAGAAAGAACAAAAGATCTAGAAAAGATGTCAGGGGAGAATGTTTTTTTTATTTTTGTATTGTAGTTTCTCCTTTTCTGTCTCAAAAAAGACTTATTTTCCTAATGTTGAGGCAAACTTTGTTTTGTTACTGTTCCATTGTTTGTAAACGAAAATGTTGACTGTGATAAGTATTTTGTTATGTACAATGTTTGGAAAAAATTTGTCCTAGGTCTTTTGGATCCTTTGGATCTATGAAGATTAAATATTGGTATCGATATCGGCGATACTAGCCCTGCATTTACTTGGTATTGGATCAATACCAAAATTCCTGGTATCGCCCACCTCTAACACACACCACAGTCCTTATACACACACCACAGTCCTTATACACACACCACAGTCCTTATACACACATAACACAGTCCTTATACACACACCACAGTCCTTATACACACACCACAGTCCTTATACACACATAACACAGTCCTTATACACACACCACAGTCTTTATGCACACATCACAGTCCTTATATACACGCCACAGTCCTTATACACATATCACAGTCCTTATACACACATCACAGTCCTTATACACACACCACAGTCTTTATGCACACATCACAGTACTTATATACACGCCACAGTCCTTATATACACACACCACAGTCCTTATATACACACCCACCACAGTCCTTATACACACATCACAGTCCTTATACACACACACCACAGTCCTTATACACACACCACAGTCCTTATACACACATCACAGTCCTTATACACACATCACAGTCCTTATACACACACCACAGTCCTTTTACACACATAACACAGTCCTTATACACACACCACAGTCCTTATGCACACATCACAGTCCTTATGCACACATCACAGTCCTTATATACACATCACATTCCTTATACACACACCACAGTCCTTATACACACACCACAGTCCTTATGCACACACCACAGTCCTTATATACACACCACAGTCCTTATGCACACATCACAGTCATTATACACACACACCACAGTCCTTATACACACATCACAGTCCTTATACACACACCACAGTCCTTTTACACACATAACACAGTCCTTATACACACACCACAGTCCTTATGCACACATCACAGTCCTTATGCACACATCACAGTCCTTATATACACATCACATTCCTTATACACACACCACAGTCCTTATACACACACCACAGTCCTTATGCACACACCACAGTCCTTATATACACACCACAGTCCTTATGCACACATCACAGTCATTATACACACACACCACAGTCCTTATACACACATCACAGTCCTTATACACACACCACAGTCCTTATACACACACCACAGTCCTTATATACACACCACAGTCCTTATATACACATCACAGTCCTTATGCACACATCACAGTCCTTATACACATACCACAGTCCTAATATACACATGACAGTCCTTATACACACACCACAGTCCTTATACACACACCGCAATCCTTATACACACATCACAGTCCTTATTCACACATCACAGTCCTTATACACACACCACACTCCTTATACACACATCACAGTCCTTATACACACCACAGTCCTTATTCACACATCACAGTCCTTATACACATATCACAGTCCTTATATATACATTACGAACATCACAGTTCTTTTACACACACCACAGTCCTGATACACACACACACACACACACACACACACACACACACCACAGTCCTTATACGCACATCACAGTCCTTATACACATATCACAGTCCTTATACACACCACAGTCCTTATACACACATCACAGTCCTTATATACACATCATAGTCCTTATATACACACAGCAGTCCTTATATACACACTTCAGTCCTTATATACACACATCACAGTCATTATACACACACACCACAGTCCTCATATATACACCAGAGTTCTTATATATATATATATATATATATATATATATATATATATATATACACACATTACACAGAGCATAGTCCTTATAATCACACCACAGTGCTTACATACACACCACAGTCCTTATGTACACCACAGTCCTTATATACACACCACAGTCCTTATATACACATCACAGTCCTTATATACACAGAGCAGTCCTTATATACACACATCACAGTCATTATACACACACACCACAGTCCTCATATATACACCAGAGTTCTTATATACACACATTACAGTCCTTTTATATACATTACATACACCACAGTCCTTATATATACATTACACAAACCACCCATTAGACGTGTACTTTCTGTACTTCTGGTGCCAGTCTGAAGCCCGGGTAAATGGTGAGGGTTGCATCAGGAAGGCTGTAAAACAAATATGACTGCCATACCAGATCAGTCGAGGCATGGATTAACAATGACCACCTCCAGTGCTGTTGACCCATTGGACTACTGTAGGTCGAAGACCATCAAGGAGGAGAGCAGGAAGGTGAGTTAGAAGGCAGCAAGAGAGAAGGAAAGGCAGGAGTGTGGAGGTTAGAGTAGAGACTCTGAACTTAGGGACAATGACTGGTAAAGCTTGCAGAGAGTTTGCAGACATGATGGAGAGAAGGAAGGTAGATATTCTGTGTGTTCAGGAGACCAGATGGAAAGGAAGCAAGACCAGGAAAATTGGGGGTGGATTCAAACTGTTCTATCATGGTGTAGATAGAAAGAGAAATTGAGTAGGCATAATCCAAAAGGAACAGCTTGTGAAAAGTGTTCTGGATGTAAAGAGAGTGTCAGAAAGGATCACGAGCTTGAAGTTGGAAGTTGATAGTGTAATTTTGAATGTTGTCAGTTCATATGCATCACAGGTTGGTTGGAGTATGATGGATGAAGTGGTAGAAGGTGTCCCTAGAGAGGAGAGATTGGTGATTGGTGCAGACTTCAATGGATGTATTGGTGAAGGGAACAGAGGTGCAGGGTATGTATAGTGTGAAAGACAGAAATGCAGAAGGTCAGATGGTTGTAGATTTTGCAAAGAGAATGGAAATAGCTGTGGTGAACACATTTTCAGAAGAGTGAAGAACACATGGTGACATACAAGAGTGGAGGGATCAGTTATATTATTAGCTGCAGGTACCACCTAAAAGAGATTGGAGATTGTAAAGTGGTGCCAGGGAAAGTGTAGAAAGGCAGCATATGGTGGTTGTCTGTAAAATGAGATTAGAAACGAAGAGGAAGAGAGTGAACACATAGCCAAATATTAGATGGTAGAAGCTGAAGGAGGAGGATGATTGCAGGCAGTTCAGGGAAAAATTGCAACAGGCCCTTGGGGGCAGTGAGGAGCTACCTGAGGACTGGGAAAATACATTTAAGTTAGTAAGAGAAACTGGGAAGAATGTGTTGGGTGTTTGGTCTGGTCAGGGAAAGAAGACAAGGAAAGTTGGTGGTGGAATGAGGAAGTCCAGGAGAGTATTGAGAAGAAGAAGGCAGCTAAGAAAAAGTTGGATAATCAGAGAGATGAAGGAAGTAGGCAGGAGTACTGTGAGGCTAGTCGCATAGCGAAAAGAATGGTGGCAAAGGCAAAGGCTCAGGCCTGTGATGAGTTGTATGAGAGACTGGACAGTAAAGAAGGAGTAAAGGACTCATATCATTTGGCCGAACAGAGAGATAGAGCTGGAAAAGATATACAGTGGGTTAGGCTGATAAAGGATAGAGAGGGAAATGTACTAGTGAGTGAACAGAGAGTGTTGAGTAGATGGAAGAAGTACTTTGAAGAACTAATGAATGAGGAAAATGAGAGAGAGAGGAGGACAACGGGGGTAGAAATAGTGGATCATAAAGTTGATGAGCCCCACCATGAAGGTATGGGAAAGAGTTGTTGAAGCAAGGCTAAGGCGAGAGGTTCAGACCAGTGAGCAGCAGTTTGGTTGCATGCCCAGAAAGAGAACCACAGATTTAATTTTTGTGTTGAGAGTGTTGATAGAGAAGTACAGAGAAGGCCAAAAGGAGCTACATTGTGTCTTTGTGGATCTAGAGAAGGCATATGATAGGGTGACAAGAAAGAAACTATGGTACTGTATGAGGAAGTCAGGTGTGGCTGAAAGGTATGTGAGGGTGGTGCAGGACATGTATGAGGATAGTGAGATAGTGGTGAGGTGTGCAGTTGGAGTGAAAAATGGTTTCAAGGTGAAGGTAGGGTTACATCAGGGATCAGCTTTGAGCCCCTTCTTGTTTGCAATGGTGATGGACAGATTGACAGATGAGGTCAGGCAGGAGGCTCCATGGACCATGATGTTTGCAGATGACATTGTAATCTGTGGTGAGAGTAGATAGTAGGTGGAAGAGAACCTGGAGAGATGGAGGTTTGCACTAGAGAGGAGAGGAATTAAGGTCAGTAGAGACAAGACGGAATATGTGTGTGTGAATGAGAGGGAGGTAGGTGGAAAGGTGAAGATGCAAGGAGTAAAGGTCGTAAAGGTGGATGACTTCAAATATCTTGGGTCAACCATCCAGAGCAGTGGACAGTGCAGAAAAGAGGCGAAGAAGAGGGTGCAGGCAGGATGGAGTGGGTGGAGATGGGTGTCAGGGCTGATGTGTGACAGAAGGATAGCAGCAAGAGTGAAAGGAAAGGTTTACAAGACAGTAGTGAGACCTGCTATGATTTATGGTTTGCAGACTGTGGCTCTGTCTAAAAGACAGAAGGCTGAGCTGGAGGTGGTGGAGATGAAGATGCTGAGATTTTCGTTGGGAGTGACAAGGATGGACAAGATTAGAAATGAGCAGATGAGAGGGACAGTGAATGTGGAGTAGTTTGGAGGTAAAACTAGAGAGGCCAGGTTGAGATGGTTTGGAAATGTGTTGAGGATGAATAGTGGATATATTGGACAAAGAATGTTGGAGATGGAGCTGCTGGGCAGAAGGAGACCTCAGAGAAGGTTTATGGATGTAGAGAAGGTGGACATGGAGATGGTTGTTGTAACAGTAGATGAGGCAGGGAATAGGGTAAGATGGAGGAAGATGATCTGCTGTGGTGACCCCTAAAGGGAGCAGCCGAAAGAAGAAGATACATTACACACATTACAGCCCTTATATACACACATTACAGTCCTTATATACACACATCACAGTCCTTACATATACATTACACATATCACGACAATGATATGTGTAACAACGAGGGTGACAATGGCAAGGAAGGCCCTGAGAGTGTGAGGAAGAAACCTTGGGAGGAACCAGGCTCACAAGGGGGAGGGTCCTCTGATCAAACTACTTATACAGGCTTAGGGGACATTGGACCCCTACACTTCTGTTCTAATACTCGGGTATACTGCAACAATTTGTTTGCTGGTGGACACAATAGTAACAGTAGATTTCTACATAGTTGGTGATGGTGGGTGAGCAACTAGTCCATGGCAGGGTGGGAAACTAGTCCAGGTCCAGTAGCCGGAAGGTGGAAAGCCAATGTAAATTTGTAGCAGGGGAGCTTGGGGTCCTTCTCAGTCCCTATATATACATTACACACATCACAGTCCTTATGTATACATATTACACACATCACAGTCCGTATACACACACATTACCATTCTTATATACAAACATTACACACATGCCAGTCTTTATACATATACACATTACACACCTTACAGTCCTTATATGCACATTACACACATCACAGTCTTTATATACACATATTACACACATTACAGTACACATTGCACACATCATAGTCCTTACATATACATTACATACATTCATTCATTCATTCATTCATTCATTTTCCAAACCGCTTATTCCTGAATAGGGTCACGGGTGAGCCGGTGCCCAGCCGGCAACTCTGAGCGCAAGGGCGGGAAACAACCCTAGACAGGGCGCTAATCCATCGTAGGGCACACACATGCACATCCACACACTAAGGGCCACTTTAGAGTCACCAATTCACCTATCATGCATGTCTTTGGACTGTGGGGGAAACCGGAGTACCCGGAGGAAACCCACGCGAACACGGGGAGAACATGCAAACTCCACACAGAAACTTCCCAGGTCACCCCACCCAGGGATCGAACCCAGGTTATATAGACATTATACACATCACAGTCCTTATATTCACACATCACAATCTTTATACATTACATACATCACTGTCCTTTATATATACACATTACATACATCAGTCCTTATATATACATTAAAATATCAGTGTCTAATCATAATATATGAGAATGAACCATAAATAAAGGAGCACATGTACATGATAGATATACAAAAAGATAGATAAACAGATACATAGATGGACATACAACCACATAGATTGATATACAGACATATATACAGATATACAGATATACAGATAGATAGATAGATAGATAGATAGATAGATAGATAGATAGATAGAGAGATAATAAAATATGGAGAGTATATACAAAGTCCTGTGGAAAATGTATTGCACATTATTATTGCACTTCTTGTACAAGTTGTATGAGCTGCCAGATGAAAACCACATATCTCCATTTATTGTTTTCAGCAGGGTTTGAACCCAGTAGCTGTTCTGCACACTGTGTAAACAATTCTGGATGAAATCCAGAAATCAAAAGAAATGATGAAATAAGCTCTTATTTTACATTCACTTCCATTCAAAGTTAAGAACATTTTGCTTTTTTTTGTAAAGTCAACATTTTGGAGACATGTTTCTCACTGGGCAGTGATGATATGTGACTAATACTGTAACATGTATGAATGTGATCTAAGGCACCTTCAGGGGTGGTGGACAGGATTATATCTAGGGCTATATATCTAAAAGTGATATAACCCTATATATCTAGGGTGATATAACTAAAAAAGCTCCTGAGACAACATTCCATATGATGAAAACCTCAAAGTGTAAGTATTATTAAAGTGTCAGTATTCGTGTGTAACAGCAACAAACAGTGAAGAACTCATCGATTTCCATCAAACAGCCCTGGATTACGTTGTTTGAGTGAAATAAAGTCAAGCCGCTCCTTTAATTGCGATTGGTTTATGACATAATTTGCAAGACTACTCTGTGAGGTGTGTCGACCTCTCACATTCTTACTTGGAGTGAAATTGTGCAAAGATGTAACAGGTGTGACAGTAATCCTTCTGATATCATTTTTGCAATATATATCGATACATTACAAATATTTCAGTATGTCTGATTTCATCCCATTCAATACAATTCAATTACTTTCCACACACACACACACACACACACACACACACACACACACACACACACACACACACACACACGATTGTTGATTAAAATGCCATTTTTTGGGGAAAATGATTATTCTAAGGATTGGTCCCCAATTTTTTAGGACAAGGCCAGTCACGTGCCCAACATCCCGAACTGCCATTGGCTCCCCAAGGCTGAGAGGGCGTGTCGAATGCGACGGCGTGGGTTCGCCTGTGTGACACAATTACAACAACTTTAATCTGGAGGCAGAAAGAAGAAGTTTCAACTTCGCCTTATTTCGCTCGACTCGCCGCTCGCAGCTGTGCACGGGGGCGTGCTCGTGCACGGACGCGTCTGCCCCGCCGCGCGTGCTGCTGGAAAAATGTGAGAAGAGGACCAACTGAAGGATAACTCGCTTCCAGGAGGATCTGCGGCCGAATTTCGCCACATCAGGGGGACGGTAGTGACATCGCCTTGCTTGCGGGCGGCTTTTTTAACGGCTGGAAGTCGCCCTTCGTCTCCTCGGCGCGATTCCATGCAATCGTGCCGTCGAGTGTCGCTCGCCGCCGCCGCCTGCGCTGCTGCTCGAAGCCTCGGCGCTGCTGCTGCTGGTGATGAGGAAAAGAAAATGGCGGCGGGAAAAGCGAGCGAGACCGAGGAGGACTTTCCCAGGCTGACAGCGCAGGAGAGGGACAGCTTGGCCGGGATCGACAGGTCAGAAACGCTGCCCGAGGCGCCCTCAAAGCGGCCTTCGTCGGCGCACACCTTTTATTGAGCGTTTGGCCGAAAGCCTTCAACGCCGTCAAATGATACTAAGCCCCCTGTGTTGTGTTCTCGCTTTGCAGCTCGCTGTTTGGATTTCTGAGGCTTCATGAAGATGGCGCCAGAACGAAGGCCTTGCTGTTAAAGGTAACGTTATGGAGCCCTTTTGGATAAGCTGCTCGGCTCGCTGCTCCTCCGCGTCGAGCCTTTCTCACACCAGCGTGCACTTTTTGCACGGGGGGCCACAGGCGCCGCGCGGAGCGGAGCGCCGCCGCGTTCAGTCGCGCACGAAGCCACCGAGTTAGCCGCCGCGTTAGCCACCGCGGGCTGAGGGAGGACGCGGACTCCACCAGCAGCCCGAGACCCACACAACAGCGGGCTGCTGCGACTCCGCGCAGCACCGCTCCGCCGCGGCTCGGCCGGCCCACCCGCGGCCGCTGCTGAAGCCCGGTTCGGACCGGAGCCGTTTCTCTCGGGGCGCGCTGCGCCGCTGAGTCGGCTGCGTCCGTCCGGCCGGACTCTCTGCACACGCGGCCCGGCGGGGCTGAGCGGGGAGGGGGTTTCCTCTCCTGCCCCGGTAACGGCAGCCCGGCCTGCGGGGCGAACCCGAGCCGCTGACGAAAACGTGCGGGTCGCTCAGACGGTTACCGAGTCATAGCCGCCGTCCGGGTGCGGCGGTGGAGCGGCGGTGTGGGCCGCTGGGAGGCGGCGCTGCTGCCGCGGTACCGCTGTGTTTACTTTCACCTCGGCGGCTGTTAGCTACGGGCTAACGGGCTGCGGGGCCGGGAACGATCCCGGCCGGACTGAGAGCGGGGTAAGGTGGGGTAGGAGCGGGGTGAAGGGGGTTGTTGGGTGCTGGGGGCTCGGCTCGGGCTTTGAGCGGGTCGGTTCGGGACGCTGCTCTGTGTTTGGTAGTAATGGCTGCTCGGCCCAAGATGGCGGGTCTGGGAGGAGTGTGGACGATCTGAGCGACGCTGAGGCCGAGGACCCGAGCGAGGCTGCAGAATGTCACCGTTCTGTCACCCCACTAACCCCCACTTCCCCGCAGGAACGGCCGCTCGCCCTCTGCGACGTGAAACGGGCACCCGGCACACGGCCCGTGGTGGGCAGTGTGCAATCAACCTGTAGTGAAGGTGTCTCCACTCGGTTTCAGTGAACAAAGGGCACTTTTCGGCAGGACCGTCTCTCTGCTGGTCTTCCTGGTCTGCTGGTCCCTCGAATTCGTCTCAGTGTGGTTGTGATTGATAAAGCAGGCTTTCAGGGTTTGATGGTCCTGGGAGTGAGGAGCACTCCTCTGAGAAGACACTCACCCCTCTTTGTAGTGCACTGTGTGGATCTGTGATCGGTGTCTTTGGGGCTTGTGTTTGGGGTTTCTGCTGGGGGTGAGAGGTGGTTATAGTGTAAAGTTCTGAGGAGTAGAAGTAACTGGCGGTGTGGACGTGATGACTGATCTCCTCCAGTCAGATTTCAGTCGCACTCGTGGTCCGAGATCGGACTGGAATCCGATTAGTGGGATGACTGTGGTCGGACAGGTCAGGTTTCGACCCCCTTATCGCTGGGAGATGCTCGTGCCTATGTGATGTGTTTGTTGTTGATGACCGAGGCCACGTGTAAAAGTAGAAATGTGCACTTGTGCTGCATGCAGCAGGTAAAGTGACCCAAACATGAGTTTCCACCAAATCCGGTTTTTCAGACGGGTCACGCTGTCTTTTTAATGTGACCCTGGTCAAGGATTGGTCTGATCGGTTTGATTCATCTGTCGACACTTGTCGATTAGTCACAAAAGTTTTATCTAAAAAATCTGACTCTAATTTTATTCATATTACTTTTTTGTCAACAACAACAAACCGTCGTCATATAATGTGGCTCGGCAACATGTAAGCATAGGTTTTCTTACTGAAGAGCAAAAGGTTAAACAAGCAAGTCTAAGTTTCTGTTTTAAGTGTACTGATCTCAGTTATTAAAACAGGATCTGATGTAGAAATGATGCAGTTGTCATGGCCTCAACTTATGCACAGACAACAGGATCTGACATTCATGGGTTTCCCTAGACAAAGAAATGAGCTTTTCTCAATGGTACAGCAGAATCGCTTCATAATTCATATCTACTGAGTGTTGGTAATGTAAAGGCTTCTTTTTCTGTCTTTAAATGTTGACCAATCTTTTATGCTCAGGCTGTAATAAATACTCAGTATTTCATTATTATTCTGGTTTAAATCCTTGTCATTGGGAATGTGGATCTTACCTCAGAATGGTTGGAAGTTAAACTCCTTTGGAAGTGATGGTGGGGGGACTCTCCTGCTCCATTGCGACTACCTCTGAGACTGAAATCAGGAAATGTTATGCACACTAGTTACTGCATTTTGCCGAAAGTTGACTGGCTTACCTGCTGTTCTTTTTGTCCAAAATGATGCAGTTGTCAATGTTTTAATTTAGCAGTATGATCGAATCCGTGGAACCTGTGAATTGGTTTCTCTGCAGGTTGCGGAATGGCTCTGGTGCTGCTGTGATCTGCTGGCAAAACAGCACAGTATTCACACCATTTTTGTTTCATACTAATTTCAAGTAATCTCATATTCTGTAGACTTTGTGAGAAACCCATCACTCAGAAGACTGACCATGGCTTTTAAACATCAGCTCCGAGTGGAGCCAACAGGTGACTGAAGTCAGAAACAGCTGACCTGATATACACAGGCATTATGTGACGGTATTAAGAAAAAACATTTATTATTCAAATTGAAGAATTTTA